>OVAN01013819.1:0-12526 GCA_900406275.1 Anastatica hierochuntica | reverse complement strand
AACTAGCGGATCTGAAAGCAGGTTGCAAAGCCTTAATTTGGGTCCGTTAGGTTACATGTTTCCAAACATTTGATCTTGGGATTCCGGACTTGTTCTGGGAACCTCAGGTCGAGTGTTTGGGAACATAGTTGTGGCATCCCCGGTCGGGATGTTTTGTCGAGGTTGACTGGTTTGTCGTGCATGTTCTTGTTTGATTGTTGCACGGCGGATTGGTTGACTTTGACTTAATCCTGATCAGGGGTGTTACATCTGAGTTCTTCGAAACCTATAAAAAACAAGAGAGCTATCAGATGACATGTTTATGCTCCTAACCAGAGAAGTGAGCCTAGGAAGAACGCATCACGCGACCCTGAGGTACCGTTACAGGATAAAATTTCACATAAAAGAATCTTTGTTGCCAGAATTCATCATTAGCAGTAAACTTAAAGATACTTTTACCAGGCCTAGCCAGCAGGTAAAAGGTCCCTCTGACACCTTTAGTCAAAGGACTATCATAAAGAGGTCAAGGACTTCTTTTTTGACCGATTATAATTCCTACTTCCCTAGATTTAGTAATCAAATAGCTCTTATTGCAGAAGGGCACAGTTGAGGTAGGGCTAGAGAAAAATGGTCTAGCATATCTAAAAGGAGATCATGAAGTGGGAACTTAAGGTGGCATTTGAGGATATAATTCTCGTGAATACAGAACCAGCCAGGAGGAGGAGGTTCAGGAGTCTCATCGGGTTTGCATGGCCTCGCAAGCACCTTTGAAGCCCATGCCTCGGTCATCAAGTTTGCTATCTCTTGACAAAGAAGTGTGGAAGGTTGATGAGGCCCGAAGGCGAAGTCCCCAGAAACACCAGTGTTTAAGGATTTGGCCACCATCTCCGTCTTAATGGTGACCGCAACAGCTTTGTCAACCACGGGGTTTTTCGAACGATTCTGCTTCCGATCCTTCTTTGGGGCTTCCGAAGGGCCAGCGTCTTCCTTCCCTTAACCCATCTCTGGAATTTTAGGACTAAGAATCGGATGGAGAGAAGAGGGATGGTCAAATAGAAAGACCTAGCAAACAAAAGAGGACTAACTGGAGAAGGGAAATAGGATTACTAAAACCTGGTTTAGATTTTGAAGAGTATAACTCAAGAGGAAGATGACACAATATAAGAGAAAGAGAGAGAGAGAGAAGTTACCTTGTGAATCGTGTTTCGAAGCGTGGCAGAGTGGTGAAAAGCAGTTAATGGAATGCTTTATATTACATCATTAAGCGTAGAAGACAAGGGTAGACCTTTCATCTGCCAATCGATCTACGCCATTCAACAAGGATACAGGCAATCGTAGCCGTTGGTTTAAATAATTCAAATCTTTACGGTTGAGATTCTGAGATATCGAGAATACGCGAAGCCAAGAAATAAAGTCTAGATACGATTATCTCGCATTTAAGGCTTTCAGAGACTCAACCCAAAATGTTGGGGGGCAACTGTTGGGCCTGGATTTCCATCCATAAAACTGTCCATTAGCAATAGTTGAATTTCATTTACACGACCCATGAAGCATTTCGATGGGGAGAAGGTAAAGCCAAGAATACTAAGTCTTAGAAGGGGAATTGGTTCCGAGAATGAGGGGGAGAGAATCACGGAAGAGATTGAGGTAGAGCAGGGATCAAAGGCATCTATTTAATGGGAGGAGAGATCAAAGTTAAGCTCTTCAACGGCGAAACTTTCACTTGAGAAAGATACTCAAGCATTTGATAATTCCCGTTTATTTCATTGTAATTCTTCATACCTCAACTCCAATAGCCAGTTGTAAAAATAAAACTCTTTAAAACATCAATACAAATATTGTTGGATCGATATAAAGCTCAAAACGGGATTCATTCTCTTTTCAGTTTCTACTAAAAATTCTAAGTGTTGGATTTGACATCCGCAATTAATATACAAAACAAGCCGGTATTGACATAACTTTCATAAAATATCCTTAAGACATTCAACATTCGCTTTGTCATTGGCATTCACGGATCAAATTATAGGTTGCAATGTGTCGTCGATGTTGGTAAAAAAATGTTCGACTTCATCTTTGTTTTTCTGTATCTTTTAACTATTTGTCGGAGCAATTGCCACGGATTATTTATGTACGTGATATGACCTCAAGAATGTAATTAAGTTTATTGACCAGTGTTGTCAAGTATTTATATACAGCGTAAGATATCATCCTGATAAAACTATAATAACTTGTATCCTTAGATAATTCCTAACGAGTCATTATGCAAATAATTACATATTTATCTAGATATTATATCTTTATCTCAATATTATCCCTTAAATTGACAATGAGATGTCCCGTAGCCATAACGTGGAAGGGAAAAAAGATGTAAGATTTAGTAATCGTTTGACAAAGCTGAACTTTTCCTAAAAGACTAAGCAGACGACGCAAAAAAGCAGAAAACAAATCATAAAGTAATTGAAAACAAAATTAATAAGATTGAGCCAAAACCAATCCTAAACCAAATTGGAATGAGTTGTGCCCACTAAAATTCAGATACGTTGCGCCATGTTGCCATGAGTGCAAGGTGTAACGAGAGTCCACAGAGACACCTCCATTACCGCGGGTAGTTGTTAGGGTCAAAAACGGTAACATCGAAATCAACGCCCAAGACTTCCGAATAACTCTCAAAAGATCTCGAGATACGATTTCCGGAGCGATAAAAAATCACCGTAAATATCGGATAATCGCATCGCTTCGAAGACACGAGCAAGGTCCAGTCGCCGGTGGGCGACTAGACTCTTGGCATATTACTCTTCAGCTCCTCAACCTGAGCCTGAAGCCTCCTCCACATTTTAGAGCTTCGTCATATCAGGGAAGCCTTTGATCAGATTCTTGTAACCAAAGAACGATCTGTTCAGAGCATTGCCAAGCTGCAAACGAAACCAAAGCAAGTAAAAGACAGACATCTATCGAAGCAAGAATGAATAAAAGTTTATTTTATTGTACTTGTCCAAGATGATAGGCAACATCCAAATAGTTGTCGCTATTAGATAGCTGAGTAATTAAAGGGAAGGCACAACCTATTTGCTTCATGTGACGCAGTAAGGTGGCCAAGACCCAGACATCGCCTAGGATTGATCAAGGTCCTAAGTGAGAAAATTTCCAAGAGCCTCGGCTACTCCTCACTGAAGCAGGCCATGAATTCTTTTCACTGGATTCGGTTCGGGTCCTCTTAAAAGAGGAATGCTCAGACCCCTGATCATCCTTGGTCGCTATAGAGCTAGGGTCACGCTTCCTGGAAACCTAATTCACTGCGATGATCATTTTATCAAGTTTCCTTAATCGCATCGCTTCGAAGACACGACAAAGGTCCAGACGCCGGTGGGCGACTAAACTCTTGACAAAGTCTAGTCGCCCACGAGTTGACTAGACCATGTTCTCTCGATCATCTTCTCCTTCGAATATCAGTTTGATTGTTTCTTGTTTCGTCTCGATTGGAGTTTCCGTTAAAGTTTCGCGATAATAATCGTAAAGACTTGTTCTTTTTGTAAAAACTTCATATTTATCGTATAAAACGATAACGGTTAACTCGAACACCGATATTATCTTAACTACACGATTGGTTTTTTCACTTTGCAAAACAATCACTGCGTAATCGTACGAAGAACGATTTCTCCGAAAGAAATCGTAAAAGTCACTTAATCGCAAAACGGTCCAAGAAGGCCCAAAACGCGATAAAAGTCCGCTTACGATTCCGGACGAGAATGGGTCCAACTACTTTAACGATTTACCAAAGTTCCGAGAAAGATAAATGGAAAATGCGACAAAATCAAGTTTAGAGATAAATATGGAAAAATCAAAAAGATAGGGAATATTCTCAAAAAATGATATACTCGAATTGAGGGCAGAAAAGGAAACCGAGCGGATCTACAAAGGAATATATAAGAGGGACAAAGGAGAAGGACGGGGGACAAATAAATTTCTTCAAAACTTAGCACCTAGAGCAATTAGGTTATTTTTCATTTTTGTTAGCGAGCTGCGACTCAACTAGATTTACAAGTCTTACACTGTTAGAACTAGGATACTCGCCGACAGCTCTAGCGGCCACGGCTTAACACATGTTGTAACGCTCAAACACAGATTCAGAATAAGATCTCGATTGCTAAACTCTGTTTTTGATTCTCTTTTTACTTTTACTTCATCGTTTGTTTCTTCGTATTTTGATCTCTCGTTGTTTGGTTCACCGTTGGAACAAAATCCCGATGAAATCACCCATGTCGCAGCGCATAACAATGTGGATGACCTTCCGACTCTCGAGAAGGAAACATAACAAAACAAAGTCGAGCAAATCACTTGGACTTCAGCGATCAATCCGATCCCACGGATGAAGACGTTGATGTACACCCAAGAAGGGTTAAGGGTCGCGCAACACGGAAAAACTCTCAGCTTGACGAACCCATAACAGAAGAAGAAGAAGAAGAAAATATATTTTGGGCAGAGCAAGAGAAACAGGCCGAGGAGCAAGCCAGAGTCATTCGCAGTACACGCCGACCGTTTCGTAAAAAAACTAACGACAATCTCGAAAAGATTCGCGATCTCCGTGATTACATCACGAAAATAGCGGTAGAGGTTAAAGCGGTAAAATCGCAGATCCACCACGCGACCAGTGCTGCACTAGAGATGGATAGGCTCCTCGAACAGGCTCGGAAAACTCTATTCACTACTCGCATAACCAACACCAAAGTCTCGGATTCCGGGAAGGTGAAAATCCCAATGTAAGACGGAACCGCCGATCCGAAAACTGACCTGTAGACTTTCCAGATCGCGATGGCGAGATCAAAGCTCAAGGAAGGTGAAAAGGACGTTGGCTTCTACCACCTCTTCATCGAACATGTCCAAGGAGCGGCCCTCGAGTGGTTCTCCCGTCTAAAATGAAACTCCATCGTAAGTTTTCGTCAACTTTCCTCAAAATTTCTTAAACAATACTCCATGTTTATAGACAGAGAAACCTCCGACGTCGATCAACGGAGCCTATCTCAAAGAGAAGTCGAATCTCTCCGAGATTTCATGAAAAGGTTCAAGATAATGATGTTGAGAGTCAGCGGGATCAACGACAAGGTGGCAGTAGAAGCGCTAAGAAAACCCTCTAGTACAAGTCGAAGTTTAGGATGCGCTTCATAAGACTACGGACTTCATCATCATCGCAGAAGAGATGAAAGTTCTATCACAAAAACACAAACCAGCGACGGCGTCCTCGAAAGACGTTACCTCAGAACAGAAGACGAAAAAGAAGATCCCTCGTAACGACAAATATGTCTATCACGAGGGAGAAGACGTCCAGGGGGCACATAATTACGCTATCAACTCCCCGTCCAAACAAGGTAGGACATCGGGGAACACCTGGACATGGAACACGTCGTACGACGAGAACACCTTCTGCGAGTTCTACCAAACGAAAGGTCACTCCACCGCAAACTGCAAGGTTCTCGGAGCAAGGCTAACGGCAAAACTTTTCGCTGGGGAAATCTCAGACATAACGAGCGTAAAAGACCCCATACGCGATACAAACCTCCAACCCAGAACCGATAAGTCACCCCCAGGAGACGCCACGTCTCAAGGAACTCAAGCAGACGGAAAACGCGGAAGCAGACCCGACGACAAAGGAAATGATTCCAATCACCGCAGAGTGAGTATGATAATCAGAGGGTCGCAATACTTTCGCAACACGTCTCATCGATAAAAGCATACCACCGAAAAGCTGAGTCAAGTGCAAACTGGTCTACGCCACTCGACATAGCATATGACACTATTGCTTTATAGGAATACGAAACTATCGGAATCGACAAACCTCATAGCGATACCCTCGTGATCGACCTCGTCATAAAAGACCTCGAAGCTTCCAGGGTCCTCATCGACACAGGAAGTACCGTCGATATCATCTTCTGCGATACCCTAAAAAGGATGACCATCAACTTATCCGAGGTAACACCCGCACCGAAACCACTCGCAGGTTTCTTCGATAAGATGTCAATGACTCTCAGATCGATCAAGCTTCCGATGATGGCCAAGGAGATCATGAAAGTCATAGATTTTTTGGTCGTCGACCATCTTGCCATCTATAACATGATCATGGGAACACCATGGATAAACTCCATGAAGGCAGTCCCATCGACCAACCACTTAAGCATTAAATTCCCAACTCCCAACAAAATCGCCGCAATTTGGGGATGCCAAAACCAGTTGCGACTCTGCTTCTTAGTCGAGCATAAGTTAAGAAGAGTCACAATGATGCCCATAGCTAAACCCAAACGAATGAAGACAACTCAGCCGTCAGCCGAAGACACTTCAAAAAAAGACGTGCCAAAATCGTCAACTCACGAAACGGCTCAGTCCCAAGGAAACAAGAAAACTTCTGAGCCCAACGTTTCCGACAAAGCGATACTCTTAACACCATAGGAAATCGTCGATCCAGCTGTAGTCATCGAGACTGAAACGACCGACGCAACTCTGCCAAACGAGTAATCACTTGCAGTAACAAACTGAACTACAAGACGACTTAATCCTCGAAAGAGGTAAGTAGACAACTCCTCGCAAGAGGAGTTCAGCTGTCCCTCTTCTCTAAAAAAGGGGGAATGGATGTACGCATACTCGTATACTCCCACACTTTGTACTCGACACTTCTCGATACGTTTCAGCAATAAATTTTTTATTTTTGTATCACCTATAAATGGAAATCAAACGAGAAAACCTTTCTTAAACAATCTTGATTATAACATATTCGTCAACACATTTTACCACTAAACGAAAAAACTTTCGGAAAAACCGAGACGTCGCAAATTTCCGAGAAACAAAATTTTGAACTCAATCAAAAACTTCTAAAAACAGTCGTCGCAAGAGTATCAAACCCCTACATGAAAAAAGACAAGTACTTGTTCCTACTTCGCACTCGTTGATTGGCCCCGACGGACGAACTAATCACTCACCTTAACCTGCTCTTTACGAAGAATTGGTTCTCATACATCCGACACAAAGATAAAAGCGCTATAAAAACCAGAATTTTGGTCAGTACTTCCAGACGACTTCAAATTTTCTTTGGAAAGATGATCGGTTCCCGATTGATGCAAGTCATATAAGCCGAGAACTTATCTCAAACTTCAATATCGAGACGGAACCAAATCGAAATCGAAAACTAGAAATTTAAGCCAGAATTATGCACTGCACTATCTAAAACTGAGAGTAAACCTAAGTCTTTCCCTAAACCTAGCACAATTGTCTCAAACATATCCAGACATAGTATCTAACCGATACGAGATCTCTAATCTTGCCTCTTCATCTATATTCGCATGTTTATAAAAATCAGAAAGACTATGTATCTTGAAAACTCGCACCCGAAACAAGCAACGAATATAGCGATCAATATAATCGATATAAAAACACCGATATAAAAACACTATCGAATCGATATAAAAACAATTGTCTCCACGTACGCAGCACTACTCATACACTATCGAATCGATATAAAAACACCGTTTATTAATACAAAACTGCAAAGCAACGGGGGACTCGTAGCCAATACGGCTAGTCCCGAAACATCAAAAAAAACGGCCATATTTGACCAGGACAAACCATAACAAAGACAAACGTCCCGAACGGGACTGCAACCTCACTCATCATCCATGGATAGGACCGCGCCCTCACCCGCTACATCACCAGAACTCGGAACCACATCATCTCCTCCCCCCTCCACAGCATCATGAAGCTCGATGTCCGCGGGACCCTGCCTCTCAAGGTTATCGAAAAATAGCAGAAGGGTACAATCAGATTTCATAGCGATAAAGATAGAACTGAAGTCTCCCTCATCAGCCTCCAGCTCCGCTTTGCGAGCGGATAGCTTGATCTCTTCGGCTTGCCGAGACGGGGACTCTCCGTCAAGAAACATCTGAATCTCGCTCATTGCTCCTTCGATAACTGCCAAGGCAAGATCCCTGTTGTGAACGTCCATCAATGAATCGAGTGAGCTCGCGATCTTGGCAAAATGAGTCTGAGAATCGACGCGTAAAGTGACCCTCGACTCAGCCACGGCCTTCGCACTCCCACGACTCAATGAGCCTTCTTCGCTTTGCACCCGACACCGCAGGCGACGCAACTGTGAGACTTTAGCCTTCCTAGCCTTCTTCTCCTTGAGCAAAGAACTCGTCTTCTTCCCGAGATCTCTCTCGAGCTCTCCAACCCGAGTTTCCAACCAAGATAACTCAATGGAATGAGCATCCTCGATGACCTCTAACTTCCTCTCAAACTGCGATGACTTGTCCTTCGACTCAGCAAGCTCTTTCTTAAGGCGTTCAACCTTCGACACACAATTGTTAAGCATCCCATCGATCAAAGATATAAACTGCGCGAAAGGGAGAGTAAGAAAAAATCTAACGCAACAAGAAAAGAGCCACGAAACGAACCTTGGCACGATGCTGCGACCTCATACCCAGACCAAAAGCTCCTAGGAGCGAAGGTCTGACCTAGACCCCTCTGACACACCTCTTCTTCTTAGCCGCCTCCATATTGGTGGAGGCCCTCTTGCGCCCCTCCAAAACAACGGCGGGAGTGGCGCCTGAAGCATGTAAGCCCAGGACAATCTATCGCGTGGCGAAGGAGGAGGTATCAATTCAGGCCCCTGCTCGAAATCACCAACAAGAACAGGAGTCGTCGAAGAGCCTGTCGGCTGAATTTTCACATCTTCTGGAACGATCGGAGAAGGAGGTGGCGGCACGGATGTGAGAACTAACGACGTGGCTGGGATCGGAGAGCCCACCGGGGCAACACTAGCAAAGCCCCCCACCTCGACGTCGCAACGAGACAGATCCTCTCGGAAAGCAAGGTATTCGACCACGTGCGTCGGGATATCCTCGCGATTCGGAGAACTCGAAGACTTTCCTGGAGGGGCAATTCCCACCTAAACGCCATTTTCATTTCGTTCATCACAAGAGGAAGTCATGTTGGTTTGACAAAGCTCTCAAACAAAAGTTTGCATAAGTAAGAAATGAATGAGGAATGAGAAAGGAAGTCCAATATTTATAAGAATTTCTCCACAATAAAATAATCAATAAAGTTCGTCTTTGCAATCATCTCGACCGTAAATTTCGATCAAAACACACACCACTCGCCCACAAGAGTCGCAATTGAAACTTGCAAGTTGGGGGGCTAACTGTTGGGGTCAAAAACGGAACATCGAAATCAACGCCCAAGACTTCCGAATAACTCCCAAAAATCTCGAGATATGAGTTTCGGGGCGATAAGGAATCACCATAAACATCGGATAATCGCATCGCTTCGAAGACACAAGCAAGGTCCAGTCGCCCATGGGCGATTAGACACGGACCATGTCTAGTCGCCCATGGTTGACTAGACCACGTTCTCTCGATCATCTTCTCCTTCGAATCTCAGTTTGACTATTTCTTGTTTCGTCTCGATTTGAGTTTCCGTTAAAGTTTCGCGATAATAATCGTAAAGACTTGTTCTTTTCGTAAAAACTTCATATCGATCGTATAAAACAATAACAGTTAACTCGAACATCGATATTATCTTAACTACGCGATTGGTCTTATCACTTCGTGAAACCATCACTGCGTAATTGTACGAAGAACGATTTCTCCGAAAGAAATAGTAAAAGTCACTTAATCGCAAAACGGCCCAAGAAGGTCCAAAACGCGATAATAGTCCGCTTATGATTCCAGACGAGAATGGGCCCAACTACTTTAACGATTTACCCGAGTTCCGCGAAAGATAAATGAAAAACGCGATAAAGTCAAGTTTAGAGATAAATATGGGTAAATCGAGAAGTTAAGGAATAACTCTCGAAAAACGATATACTCGAATCGAAGGCAGAAAAGAAAATCGGGCCGATCTACGAAGACATATATAAGAGGGATGAAGGAGAAGGACAGGGGGACACAGAAATTTTTTCACAACTTAGCACTTAGATCAATTAGGTTCTTTTCGTTTTTGTTAGCGAGTTGTGACTCAACTAAGTTTACAAGTATTACATTGTTAAAACTAGGATACTCGCCAACAGCTCTTGCGACCACGGCTTAACACCTATTGTAACGCTCAAACGCAGATTCAGAATAAGATCTCGATTGCTCAACTCTGTTTTCGATTCTTTTTTACTTTTACTTCGTTGTTTGTTTCTTCGTATTTTGATTTCTCGTTGTTTGGTTTAGCAAAAATCTGGGACTTCAAGAAAAGTTAGAGTTTTCTGGCTTTCTTTCAATCACGAAAATCGGCAGTGCGGATTTCGGTTCTCACAACGGTAGTAATAGAGGTAGTGGATGTAGTAAATGATGTAATTAGGAGCCATTTCTTGTTGGCTGTAGTAAACGTAAGGGTAGTAGAAGACATAGGAGACTCCATCGACATGTTTATTTTTCTTCATGAGTAAGAAATTATCATGAAAGCTTCGCCGTACGTTGGATGTTTCGTTGTTGGTGGTCGAAGTAGACGAAACTGTTGTATATTGGAGAGTAGATTCGGTAGGCATGTTTCTTTCAGCACAAGAAACACGTTTGTCGAGATTGTGAAGGACCAGATTAACGTCCTCTTACACGTGAATTGATATAGAAGATAGAAGAATAGTAGTAATAGAATCAAGCAAGAAAAAAAGCACGTAGATCTAACATGCTCTAATATGACCACGAAAAAGTAAGTTTATTGACCAACGTAATCAAGTAGTTATATACAACGTAAAACTTCATACTAATTAAACTACGATAACTTGTATCCCAAGATAATTTTTAATAAGTCATTATCCTAATAGTAAATTTTATGTCATTAGGTCAATAGTCGAAACCGTTGCTCACCGTTATCATGGGGGAAGACAAATAGTTGTTTCAACGTAACGGAAAGAGAAACACAAACCCCTCTGATCTTTTCTCGCGGCCGTAAGGAAATAAACCAAAGATTAGAAAAGTTGACACTATAGAGTCTTTTTGGGACAAATGACAAGACTCTGACGGTAAAAGTGTCACAAGTATGTGTGAATTAAGAAGCGTGCACACAAGTGCATGTATATATCTTTTGAATGAGTATATTAAAATTAAGTGAAGAAAGAAACAATGTTCAACAAAGGACATCTATTTTCACAATCCCAAGTCCCATTCTTTCTTCCTTCACTACCCGTCTACGTCAACACTACACCTATTTGTCTTTTCAGACAAACACATACAACATTGTACACTTTAACACAGGAAAATCGGAAGTAGTAGGAGGTAAAAAATGAAAAATTAACAAAGTCATCAAAAACGAAAAAAACTTGTGTATTTTTTTTATGATTACCAAAAATGTTATTGTCACAATGTGAGTAACCAAATAGTAGCTATATCCCCTCTACATTAATTGTGAAGTGAGTTTGTCATATGTCTTCATTATAATGAGTTTCAATAAAAAAAATTATGACATGGCAACCTAATGTAATTTGATTGTTTATAATTTAATTTATAAAGTATTTATGTTTATTTATATCATTTGATGATTCACGCCAAACTTCTTCTAAATCACTTTAATTTATTTAGAATTTCATTATTTAATTTTTATTTAGTATTTATTTAATACATACCGATGACTAATTCCATGAGTCTATATATGCATATATGTACCAACACTAAAAATATAATTTTGTATAACTTTCTTAAATATTTGTTCTCTATTTTGGAGATAGTTTATTAATACGTTGATGCTGATTTTGACGCTTTTAATCCAACAAAAAGCAAATTTGTAATGTCATCTAAGATAAATATCATTTGCATTAAATTTTCTATTTGTATTATGCTCTGTAACAATCATTCAATTCCTAATGCAAACCACTATATGTAAGTATAATACATCGTAAATATATCGTACTTGTGCGCACTCTTATGATATTTGATTGGTTACAATCATAATTATATTTTTAATATTCTATTTAATGATATCCTAGATATAATTGTGACTTAATTTAACACATGTTTTCACCAAAATTAACTTTCAACCAATAAAAATTATAGAAAACAATGATGTATACCATGAAAACACGTTTACATATTTTTTCTATACATTGATTGAGGATTTAGTTGGCCTATGCCATGAAATATTATTTCTATTTGATGTATATTTATGTCATTATATAATTTCAATTTTTTCAAATATATTTATGTGATTTCCATAAAGATTTTTTGTATTAAATTATATTATAAAAATAAGTTTGAAGGATACAAAATTTTCCTTATAATTTACAAAACATTTCAAGTTTAAAATACAATTCATAATGAATCTGTCTATTTTAATATTCATCAATACCCATTATCAATAAATTTCTACAATGAAAACTAAGGATATTAATATGGGTTTTAACCCATGGGTTTACCCAAACCCACAATATATGGGCTCGGTTTTTACTCCAAAAAATTATATGGGTAAAAAGTGGGTTTTTACCCCACAAAAACTCTTAATACCAAAATCATATTGGATTTATCCAGTAAGGTAATAGGATACCCATGGATTTTTTATTAAGAAGGATATATATATATATATATATATA
>OVAN01013818.1:0-12531 GCA_900406275.1 Anastatica hierochuntica | reverse complement strand
TAGCGGCTGCTGGGATTGCGACGACGTCGATTCCTGCCATTGTTGGGATGGTTTTTTTAAAAGTTATCTGAGAGGTTTTTCAAGGCAATTCTTCGCAGTGGTGGTGGTGGTGTCCGTTGTTGGAGAATGAATTTATAGGAGGGGAAGGTCATGGCGTAACGGCAAGTTATGGAAGCGGTATTAAGGGGGAGGAGTTAAGTAGAGAGGAGTAAGTGGAATTTTCTATGGCAGATCGTGTGAGCCAATGGACGATTCAATTTCTCTTCTTTCTGAAACGGTGGTGGCGACACATGGTGGTGGCTTAATGTCGTTTAAGGGGAAGGAAAGTGGAGGAAGAGAGGTGGTTTAGGGTTAATCTTATGGGCTTTTGAGTTAATTTATGATTTTTTTGGGCCTTTTTGGAGGTTTGGGTAATGAATGTTTGACTCTTTAGTTAGATAGATTGTGGGTATAATAGATTGTTTCGTATAGAATTTAGTTATGACGTGTGGGGTCCACTTTGTAGGAAGTAGGTAACGTGGATGCTCTTAGAGGAGAGAAAAGTGTCTCATTATATAATAGATTAGCAACTTATTAGAGATCCTTCAAACAAGCATACCAGGAAATAAAATCTTAAAATGTCTTGTTTAACTTTTGGTTTTGCACTTTCCCTCCCTTGATTTATTGATTTGAAAATGCCGATTGGGGTATGGTCTCATCTGGTTTGATTTCATAAATTATAATTTCGGTAACCGGGTTTCAAAACCAAGTTAACCGAAACAGATTTCCGTCCTAGGAATTTTGTTTCAGCTGTTCTGAATCAAAGATAATTGAAGTCCACATTCAAACAAAACCACAAACCAATAAATTCTAATGTTCTTCATAAGGAGATATTTTGATACAAAACCCAAAATTGAACTTAACCGACCAATTTCTTCTTTTCAGGAGAGTTGAGCGATTACACCTTCACATTTATCTTCCAATATCTTCACTGCTTCGGTGAACAGAATCTCGGGAGGCAGTATTCCGGTCGACTCGATCTTAACTGACAAACACATTAAAACAATATTCAATTACTGTTTTTTTTTTTGTCCAGAAAGATCATGAAATGTCTGAGTTTATATGAATTGTTTGTTCTCCTCTTACATATAAAATGGTTCTTGACACTGCCAAGATCCACCAATTGTACCAGATCATCATCTCTTACACATTCCCTACACAACGTGCAATTACGAGACTGCGCCACTGTTGCCCTTTTCCTACCTGTTTTCCACAAGCCAGTATATATCAAATCAGTTTTCAGAAAGTGGCGTAGCCAAGTTTCATCTGGAATCGCCTGTCATTACTCGAAGGAACTCTGGGAAGGTTTTTTACTTTACCATTGCCCATGTCTTCAATGTCAAAAACTTTCTGCGGGCAGGCTTTTACGAGTCTTTCAGCATGCTCATCTTCAACTTCCCCTAGTAGAATCACCTAAGGTTATAAGCATCGAGAAGGATTAGGACAAGGCAAGAAAACAAAAAAGAACCTTTTTCCCCAGGACGCAATGATAGATTGAGTTATATTAACTTCTCACCTCAGGATGCATTCTATACCAAGCCGTCCCTACTGGGGACCATTTTGCATGTGTTTTGCCAATGCCCTTAACCGCATGAGCTTCTAGCTCGATTTCCTAAAAAAAGGAAGATAAAATAAGAGGTAAGTGTTTGGTTCATCTCTCAATGCAACGCAAGCAAGGTCTACCCAAGTGTAACAATTAAGTAAAAGAAAACACTACCTGACCAGGGCTCAGTTTTGCTATCAAGATATCCGGGTGGCTAGGAGTGATAGGATTATTAGCAAATTCAGGGAAAGAATCTTGGCTGCGGCTGAATGAAGTGTATGTTTTGGGCTTTGAGGTTGAATCTCCTGATTCTTTGAGAAATTCACTTCCATTTGGTAACCATTTCAATTCGTTCGTTAAAACTACAAATGACACCTTTCATGAGAGATCAAGCTGACAATAAAACCAGGAACTTTCTGATGCAAACTAAAGAACATACAGTATATTACCTTGAAGACGTGACCCGCCTTTTGGACATTTCACATGGAGTTTGAAAACAATGGTGTTCTTTTCATTTGGCTGATCATTTTCTATGACACAGCGATAAAAAATTAAAGCTAACACGAGAGAAATACTTGTTATGGAGATGGATCATATGCACTGAATATTTTCTTACCGGACAAATATTCAAAGAGCCTTGGATCTGCAGCGATTGGAATAAGACCCATCCTGTGAGCAAGAACTTCGTCTATGATAACCGATGTGTTGTTTGCTATAAGCACTTTTTCAATTGCCATTGAAGGAAGCTGCAATGAAGGAACAATTTAAATGGAAGATTCTAATGACCAGGAATCAGAGGTTGTGAGACAAAGGACAGACCTCAGCTATGAGGATCCTTCGGAAAGCATTGGCAAATGCTGCATCAACACCAATCATATCAAATTCCATATCTGTCTCTGTGCATTGAATGACATCGACTTTGAAATTCTTATAGAAGTTTTCTAGTTTCACAGTGCCACCCGCTCCCATAACACAACCACCAGAGTAAATGATATCCTCAGCCTGCAGAGACACCAAGGGCATAAGAGAATATCATTTGGAGTTTTGACCCACAATGAAGTCATGTAAAAGGCTAAGACCAAATTCACAAAGTCACAGCTTTTTTTACAATAAGAAGAAATGTACACTATATTTGAGACTATAAATGAAGACGAACTCAAACCCAGATAAGACCATTGAGAAATCTCATACATGGATAGGAGCATCGTTTTCAGAGACGACGCGAGTTTGCTTGATTTTCAGATGTGGAGGAAGACCCGAAGGAACGTCGGGGAGCTTATTAATGTCGAAATTTTTGGCGAATAACTTTTCTTCTTTGGTCACCATCCTTCTCTGTCGAGAGTTGGCAACAAACAAACAAACAAGGAAGCTAGGGTTTATCAAAAGTGGACAGAAAACTTTCAAAGACGCAGGAAAAAGCTTTATAATAATTAGAAAGTAAAGCACAATGGAATGCTAAAGGACTGTGAGGATAATCCTACAAGCCTTACTTCGGAAGCACTTGATCGACAACAATGAGTGATTTTGGAAGAGACAGAAGGCGGCGGCTGTTAGGAGGATGAACAACTACAAACGCCGGTAAAGCTTTGAAAAGAGCCTGGGCAATTTATCACGGCTGAATTTTTTTTGTTCTAACCAAAAACAAAAAATTTATAATTAGGTTTTCAAGATTCAACAAAAAAAAAAAAAACTATCGAAATGCGTTTCACCTAAACTTGACACGTCCTCAAATTATAACTCTCATAATTTTTGCACGTGTCACTAATCGATCGGATTATTGACACGTGTCAAGTAGTTACGAGGATTTTAACTTTAAAACCTAAACTAGAGTTTTACCATCACAACCGCACGGGTATTTTTAAATTTTTATATATTATTGACTATGTTTAGATTTTTCGAGTATCGGGTTAAAAATTTTCGGTTATTTCGAGTTTTAAGTTCAGGTTCAAAATTTTTATATTTTCAATTATATCGAATTCCGAATTCGGGTTTAGATTTGAAATTTTCGGATTTTCAGGTTTCTTCATATACTTCTATGAGTTCAGTTCGGATAATCTTCGTTACCCGAAATACCGTGAAAAGCCCGTTGGATTTTAAAAAAAAATATTAGATGACTAAATTTAAATTTTTTCTAATTTATATAAATTAATTTAATAAATTTTTATAGATTTTTTAAAATTTTATCATTTTATGATTTTTTTTATCAACCACACATTAATCAAGAGTTCACAGTCATGAAAAGCCAAACGAGTGGCATAGAATCTACAAAGCTAAAAACATGGGAACGAGAACGGGACCGTCGAGCCAGGTTGTCAGCTTGACAGAGAGAGATCCGCGAATTCACCACAGAGGGTCTGGTAATCCTGGATTTGTGTGTGAAAAAGTCGGCAAATCCTCCGGATTGCGAATAATACTGATAAGCTCCGTACTGTTTGTCTGATTTTTGTAATAAATTTCATTTAGAAAATAATAATATTGTAATATATTTACTTTTAGAAAATTACGAATGTATATTAAATTTAAAAATAAATTATATTTAAATTTGATTAAAAAAGGTTATTTCAAAATGGATTGGTTAACAATTTTGATAATAATTATGTGAAAAGAATATTTTAATATTTTAATATGTTTATTGGAATATGTAAATAAGTAATTAGAGTTATTTTAATTTATTAGATACATTTAATAAAGTTTCTAAGACATGTTCAGTTTAACATATAGACATGAAAAAAGTATTTGTACTTCTCTTTTAATAAGATAGATTTTTAATGATATTTTTATATTTAATTTCTCGTGTATCACGCGAGACCTTATCTAGTATATAATATAATGAGTTTTACAATTTAACCCCACCCTTAATCGCAATATATATATATATATGGGCAGAATGGTAAAAAAGTTGTTCAAAGGGATGCTAGAAATTTGATATTGATTTCTTTTGTCATTGTCCATTTATTATTTCGAAATTTTGCAAAGAAACTCTTCCAAATAACCAGCTCAACTTTTTTCAATGAATAATAACAATTACAAAATCTTCACCTATCCAAATCTTATTTAACCCCAAACTTTTTCTGATAAAGGAAAACTTGTGTTTCCCTTTGATCTTATAATGAATCAAATGTTACTAAAACGAAGATCCGATCCTCATGTGCAAAGAAATAGAATTGAGAAACCTCTTAGATAAACCATGAAGAGAACTTGAATTACAAAGAATCCAATAGAAGAAACTCAGAAAGAAGAAGAAGAGAAACAAACAGACCGATATTTTCTTGGGTAAATGAAGAAGACGATGCCAAGCTCTCTTTATGCCTACGATCGGTAACAAACTCAAGCTACCAATCACATCTCGCCACGTCTCCGCAACAATCCTCCAATCTTTGCTTTACACGTATCCTCAATCTCACTTACTATTTTTCTATATCAAATCCCCCATGTCGGAAGAACCTTGTCCTCAAGGTTCATATGATGGCAACTTAAACTTTACTTGAAGCTGTTGCTTTTGAATTTAAACATCAGTCCTTGCGGATCCTTTTCTCCCAAACAGCTTCACAAGTATGACCTAGTGTCTTTTGTTCCAACAACAAAGTTAAGTTTTTGCATTCTGTTTGTGACACCTTCTCTGTGTCAAATAATGGTTGCTATGAATCAAACATGTCTCTGTCTCATCTCTTGTTGAGTAGCAATTGCTCTTCAACAATCTCGTGTATGTTGTGAACCATATCATTCTCAAGTAATTTGATCAAAGAATCAACCTGAGATGATATTTCCCACACTAATCTGCAATCCGAAACTCCTGCTACGCCATATAAGTAATGATTCATACTATCAACTCCCCTATTTCCTGTATGAGCTTTCTTCATCTGAAACAGATCACGTATATCAAGTGCCAGCATACAGAATTGTGTGTTCTTATACATAAGATAATATCTCTGAGTATACTTCTCGGTAAAGCATAAACAAAGATCACGAGCTCTTCTTTCATCCATCTCTTCACCATAAAAACCATGTTGAGCAGAAGAAAGTTGAATCCTCATATATGCTGGAACATAAGACTCGTATCCAAGACTCACCAAAAGGCCTATCACGAAACTTAAAACTGCTAGCCATTTTGCAGCATTATTCTTCCAACCACTTAATCAAGTTTTGAAGTCTCCTGGTACTCACTTTCGAAAAATGCTTGAGTGTTGAAACACTTTGCATTTACTGCCTTTGTTTTCATGCTTTTATGCATGGACCAACACTACTTGGAGAACTTGAGCTTTTTGTTTCTCATCACCTGTTGAACCAAACTTGTTTGTAACAGCAGCTCAATCACCCCTATAATCTGCCCATACACGACGTTTTGTCCATTAAGCACATCACACTTTGTCATCATAGGCCTAGAAACCATAACTCCGTCTTGAGGCTGTCGTATGAATTGCATCTTATCTCTCTTAATGTCAAGAAACTTGGACATTCTCTTTTTCCACTGAGAGTATGCGGTCATTGTTTGTTTGAGAACAAAATCCATCGTCATATATGAGCCAGCAGGAATTGATCTCAATCTTCTTATGTCCATAGTCTGCATCTCAAACTTCACTACATTTCCTGTCATAGAAGTTGCAACTTGCTCCATTCACCTTCCTTGATTCACATAATCCATATTTATTCAAAGAATTCTTAACACATGTTCATTACATAGAACTCTAAAGCCTTGTTCCATAGTGTTGACTACCAAAGCTGAGACTAATACTTGAGTCTTTTTCAATTATTTCAAGACTTGTATCAACTTCTTCACTCGTATTGAGTATGTTATCCTTAACCCACTCTGATTCGATGTTGTCCTATTCACACAAACAGTCCCTAACAGTTTAAGGCTATAATTAGATTCCATGAAAGAATTTAGCATCTGAGATATTGGAGTTGATTCCTTTTGATGAGCGCACTCGAAAATTAATGATTGAATCCGATTCAGCAATCTTTTCACCAATAAATGAAGTGTTGTAGTTGTTGTACCCTTTTTCCATAAGTTGATAGTGATCCACTTGTAGTATAATTCTGAATCTTCTCTTGGTTTTATAATTAAGCATCCAAGTTTTAGAAGCCAAAAGCCTTTTCTTCCTCCTTCTCAGAGACATTTTACCAAACATGTTGTGTGCAAGATGCTTATGATCAGCCATTGTCAAAATATGAGACATTTCCTCAATTTGATCTTGTAGTTTCGATGTAGTACAATCACAAGACAGAAATTAATTCATCTCTTCACGTGATTGCTGATCTTGAAACGAAAAGACCATCTTATGAACTGGATCATCCAACACAGACAATCTTGAGTCATCCTCTTGAATCCATGAGGTCACCAACAATTCAGGCTTAGCTCGAGTCGTATCCATGTTCTTGACCTTCGCCACATCAATATGTCACAGCATAGATTGGTCGTTCTTAGCTTGCAATCTGATCCGTTTCGGATCATTGCTCTCGCCGAACATGCACAAAAAGCGACTCTTCAACTCTTCCCATGTATCAAAATACTTGTATGCTTGTCTCTGGTGCACATACGATTCTACTTCACCACCAAGAAGATACAACGCTAGAGCCAATTTGTTCATGTCAGAGTAGTCTTCGCGGCTGAATTGAGCTTCCAATGCCGAGATCCATGGACGCAAGTCACCGAAATTGCCTTCGAAGACTATAAACTCCACACCTTCCATCGTCATTCGATTCCGAGGAAAGACGACGCTCTAATACCTTTGATAAAGGAAAACTTGTGTTTCCCTTCAATTGAATAACGAATCAAACATTCCTAAAACGAAGATCCGATCCTCATGTGCAAAGAGATAGAATTGAGAAACTCTCTTAGACAAACCATGAAGAGAACTTGAGTTACAAAGAATCCAATAGAAGAAACTCAGAAAGAAGAAGAAGAGAAACAAACATATCGATATTTTCTTGGGTAAATGAAGAAGACAATGCCAAGCTCTCTTTATGCCTACGATCGGTAACAAACTCCAGCTACCAATCACATCTCGCCACGTCTCTGCAACAATCCTCCAATCTTTGCTTTACACGTGTCATCAATCTCACTTACTATTTTCCTATATCATTTTCACTCCTAATTAAATAATATTAAAAGTTTCAAAATTATATTTTTTTAACCACCAAACTCTCAAATTCTTCATATTATGTGGAATCTGTTTTTTTTTTCAACAATGATTTCGTTCAAACAAAGAATATACAAGATTCGTCAGCATCTACAACCATTGTATCTTATACGTTTGACTATTAATTATTGCTTTCTTAACAATGTTATATGTCTCAATATTCTCCTCTCCCTTGATATATCTAAATCTCCCATAAGAGAAGTGTTGTAGCGTCTTCTTGATATTCTCCAAATATGGAGTTAAATCATTCGATGTATAGTGTCTTTCATACGGTTTGTCACACCAGTTTTGCAGATAAGAGTATATCATTTTATTATTACCATAAAACATAACCTTTTGATAGCCTAAACCACTAACCTGCAACATTGCTTCCTTGAGCGAATATGCCTTCGCCTTCATTGCATTTCTTATTGGAGCTATAGAAACTGAATCTTGTACCGTATCCCTACCATCTGGAATTTTTTAAATAAGCCAAAACCAGCCTTTTGATCCTTAGATACCCAAGATGCATCCATATAGCAAAGCAAATGTGATGTATCCATATGAGTATCTTGTTGTCTGGTTGAAGTATTTTCCAACCAAATTGTTTGGTTATTTGCTTCATTGTCCTTTTCATTTGCCATGCTTCGTTCTTGCATTTCTTCAAGAGCTTTGCGTATAACTTTCGGGGTTCGTTTCTTTTCACTCCTTAAGACTATTCCCCATCTTCTATATGTGCCATCCAATAAAAATGGGCATATTGCTTCTTATTCCCTGGTCCGAAACAATAGAATTTAGGATCCAAACTACATTGTGATGTAATGTACTATTTTGAAATTGTTCAGCTATCATGATCGTAAGAGGCATCAAGCTCCATATCTCTCTTAATACTATGCATTGGAACAAGTGATGTACATTCTCTTCATTCTCCCCACATAGGACACATGTTGGGTCTATCTTAATTCTCTTTGCTTCAGCCATACTCGTACAAAAATTGCATTGTGTACTACCCCTCCACCAAATCAGTTTTATTTTGGTGGTGCTAGCAGCTTCCATATGCAAGAAAAGTTGACCTCTGCAGAGTTTACGGTTTGGACGTAGTTAATGTGACCAAGGTTGTATCTTGATTTAACAAAATAATCTCCAGTCTTAGTGTATACCCATTCAGCATTTTCAACATTTGTAATTTAGCTCGGTCTAATTAACTTAATGTAAGGGATGTCCTGAGGGGCCACAAACTGTCTTAAATTATTTTCAATCCAAGTTACACCATCATTGTTAAGTAGTTTTGATACCTTCATATTAGAGGACAAGTGGTAACAAGAGGTGTTACAACTCTTGGGGAAGATATTGGAAGTCAGTTTTCCTTCCATATCCTGATATTATTCCCTTTTGCAACCCATCTTATTCATGCTTTTATTAGCTCAATCACCTGATGTAGCCCTTTCCAAGCATAAGATGGTTTATAACCTATTCTTGCATTAAAAAGGTACTTTGAGGAACTATTTGGCTTTGTAAACCATTACAAGTAAGGAATCATGATTTTGTTGTGTTCACCAAACTTGCTTACGAACCAAAGCATTGTTGAAATGCTTGAAATCCCTAATACCAAGTCCTCAACTCTTCTTAAATTTGGTTATAATACTTCATACAACCTAGTGGATCTTCTGTTTGTCTTTAAATGTGGACCACTAGAACCTTCGAGTCAGTCAGATCATATGTTTTAGTAGTCTCCTTGGCAATAAGAAGCAGGACATAACATAGTTTGATATAGATGTTGCCACTACCTTGATAAGAATTTCCTTGTATGTAGAAGAAAATCGCTTATAGTACCAATTCTCTATGCGATTTTCAATTTTTTGCTTAATGTAACTAAAAGTAATATTTAGATTTTTTCGTATAATCTCACGCAAACCGAAGGATTTCCTCATTCCTCCAACATTAGTTATAGATGTGATCTATGTTATTTTATCTTGTTGCTGAGAGGGAGTATTCTTACTAAACATAACAGCTGATTTGTCACAATTGACACTCTGGCTTGAGACTTTCCCATACGATTGAACAACTTTGATAACATCAATGCATTCATGCTCTGTTGCATTGCAAAAAAGAAGAGAGTTATCGACAAATAGCGTATGCCGAGTTAATGCATACTTGTCTTCTGCAAAAAACAAGCAAAGTCGAGTCCATTGATTGTTAATTAGTATAGAATCACAAACCTCGAAAGTGGAGATGATTTATAATTGGATTATGTTATATACTTAAGCTAAAAAATATATAAAGTCGAACCCATGCATGCTAATTTATGTTTTTCTAAGATTCATATTTTTTAACGTTTATCTTTCATTGATCTTTCTTTGCTTTTCTACTTTCTTTGCTTTTTTAATTCTAACAAAAATCAAAACCAATATATCTTTGTTTCTTCTTAGTTAATTCGAAAGTCCATAGACCCTTAGTGCACTACTTGTCCTTGTAGGATTTGATATCTGAAGTACTACAACTACAATGTGCACTTGCAGCTCTAATGTTGTTTTTGGGTGAAACTTGACACACATTAACGAGACTTGCCCGGGGTGGAGATATATACTTTTGCATCGGCGGTGCAGATACGGACTTCTGCATCGGTGGTGCAGATACAGACTTATGCATTCCGGAATCATGTTTGCACGTAGGGTATGAAAATAAGTCGATCGCTATCGTAGCCCTATCATATCGAAGCGTCCCCTAGGCGGTGCGTATGGTTACGACTAAGCCTCTTCATAGGGTGGGTGATCATTGAGCTCGCGGGATATGACCACGTGTTTGCCATGTTTGGGTACTTTAGGTGTTGTGTTTGCTGCATGTTTCTAGGATTAGTTTGGCGGTGTTGATTTGTTGAGTCGAGTATACGGACTTGCGTTTGCAACAATTCATCCCTTTGCTGAGTGATTCCCTTGTCACTCATCCCTCTCGTTTCCCCTTTCTTTTTTCCCTTTTCAGGTGGGCTTGACGAGTAGTCGGATGTGCTGGATGATTATGGTGTTGCTTTGGACCAATGGATTTTTTCACATTTTATTTTCTTCTAACGTTATATTGTTTTTGTACTCGGTTTTAGACTCGGTTCACTTTAGTTATTGAATTATTAGTTAATGGACGTGGTTTATGGATAATAGAGGTTATATTTTGGTTCACTAGAATTACTTGTGAGGTAAGTTAGGGTTCATAGCACACCGTTTTTGGAAGAGGATGAGACGGATGTTACAAATAGTTTGAAGGTATCAGGCAAAGTCACATTCATGAATTTGCTTTGCAAATTTTAATCTATTAGAGTAAATCAGTTGTTTCACATTTACTCCTTTTGTTTTGTTTTGGATCTTCTGAAGATTTAGAACTTTAATAAGCTTAAAATGTTGTTCAACACCATTGACAAAGTGATATACGGTCGTTGAAACCGGTGTCGACTTCTACATGTTGTAATACTTTTGTGTCCATGTTCACGTCGTAGCCACTTTCAACAACACATATGAGGAAAGAAGAAGATGATGCGTCTATTGGTAGTCGAGCAACCTTCGCTAAACTTACTGGGTTTTGACGGATGTGACAATATGAACAGGATGTCTAGGCCTTCGATCACATGTTCAGAGTCAGATTCGTAAACGAAGTTTTGACATAGTAACTTACGATCAAAGTTATGTTTGATATAAACCAGAAGAAATTGGGTATTATGATACCGAATTTCCGGAAAAGGGAATAAATTCATCGAATTAAGAACAAAAAAAGAAAAAAAAAATAGAATAGAAAAGAGTAATCTTGTGTATTTACTAAAGTAGTTAAAATGTTAACTGAGAAAACGGGTCCATTATGGAAAGTTTCTAAAATATGGAATTAAAATCAATGGAACAAAGAAGAAGAAAGAAAAGTAAAAAAAATGGAGAGATGTCGTAAGAGAAAGGAGTAGTATAAAAAGAGAGAAAGGGAGGAATATTCATGCAAACAATATCTCTCAGCGTAATTAGATTTCTTGGTTACGATATATATAAAAATGGGAGGCAGAAAACGTAAAATAAAGATTGAGAAGATCGAAAAGAAATTAGTAAAATCGGTTGCGTTCACAAAAAGGCGTAACGGTCTCTTCCGTAAAGCTTCAGAGCTTTGTCATCTCTCTTCCGCGACTCAAATAGCAATCTTAGCGACTCCTTCGTCTTCCAATTCCCACGCTTCTTTCTACTCATTCGGACATTCCTTTGTCGATCACGTTGTCCCTTCTTTGCTTCACGATCTGTCTCCTCTTCCTGCCGTAACAACAAACAAGTCAACATCAATAGGGTTTTGGTGGGAAGACGAATGTTTTGACAGATTAGAGAACGTAGACGAATTGAAAAACGCGAAAGAAGCAGTCACGAGGATGTTTAACAATGTTAGACTCCGGTTAGATGGTGTCAGAAGTGATCAAAGAGATGGAGTGATACGATTCGGGATCCAACTCTGAACACGAAACCTAATGGCACGGATGATATGAACGAAACGGCACTGATATAGCGATGAGGATTGGTTGTGCGATGGAGTGAGCTCGGATCAAGGGGCTAGAAAGTGATGGAATGATGTTATGGTGAAGGTGATCGACACAACCAAGGAATGGAAACACAATGGTTGCTGGTTTGTAGAGGCTCTAGGGTGATGATGATCACGTTAGAGGCTCGAATTCAAGTCTAGAATTNTGAAAACAGTTGAGAGAACAAAGTCTTTTTGCTGAAATTTCTTTTCACGTTCATTCTCTGCCTTTCTTTTACAAGAGCCACAAAAATTTAAAGGAAAATAAAGGAGGCACATGAGCCTTAGGGTTTCGAACAT
>OVAN01013817.1:0-12533 GCA_900406275.1 Anastatica hierochuntica | reverse complement strand
TCACTTGAGCTGAGCTCCAACTCAGCTTCTAGCACCAGCTGTGCTGCATCACCTTGATATGAAGGAACTCAATTATCAAGTGTGGCGAGAGCTCTTTGAAACCCACTCTCTCAGTTTTGGGGTTCTAAGACATCTCCGTGGAACCTCTTCTTCTACTACGGCCACCACACAAGAATGAAAAGAACACGATAAGATCGTTAAGATGTTGATTTATGGAACCATATCTAATCGATCCTTGACACCGTGATTAAGATGAGGTACTCTGCTCGCGATCTCTGGCTCGCCACTGAAAATTTGTTTCAAGACAACAAGCACGGGCCTTGCAAATTGAAAGTGAGCTACGCTCACTTGTTATCGGAGATCTCTCCGTTCATGACTATTGCAACAAGCTCAAGTCTCTATCGGATCTCCTCGCGAATCTCGATTTCCCTGTTTCAGAATGTGCCCTTGTTATGCATCTTATGAATAGCCTCTCTAAAAAGTTTGATAGCATCATCAATGTTATTAAACACAAAACACCATTCCCCAGATCCCTTTAAACCCGATATAAGCTCTCAATGGAAGAAGATCGCCTCAATAAGCAAGTCAAACCATCACCCACACCCAACATCGTCTCCTCCACCTCTGCAATCCTCTACGCCTCGTCAAATCAACAACAACAACAACATCGCCCTTCCGGAAACAACGACGGTGCTTTCACCAACAACGCCGACTCCTACCGTGGAAATCAGGGACGAGGTCGCGACAGTCATCAAAACTGGGGACATGGACGATCCTATAATTGTCCAACACCGTTTTACTCGAACCCGTGGCTGCTCAATCCTCCTCCATGGATGTATCCTCAACATGTCTCTCCTTTTCCGTATCACTAAAACTATAATCACACTTATGGAGCCCATCAACAAAATACAACCCAACAAGGAGTTCTTGGACCTTCACCATATCAGCCTCAGCCCATCATCGAAACACACCTCACACAAGCATCATTGTTGCCTTCACCACCTTCACAAGCCTTCTTACCATCGACCATCACTCATGCCTTCAACACCATGACTGTCCAGGATCCCAGTGATTCGACTTGGTACATGGATACAGGAGTGACTAACCATATCACGACAAATCCATGTAATCTATGTTTTGTGTTTAGTACGAGTTCATTACCATCTGTTACTGTAGGAAATGGTTCTTATGCTCTCGTATCAACAAGTTGTAAGGCAATTATTCCTTCTTTTTTTTTCGCCCGTTTTATCTTCATAATGTTCTTGTTTGTCCTTCCATGATCAAGAATCTCATCTCCATTCGAAAATTTGTGACTGATAGTTTTTGTTCCATGGAGTTTGATCCGTTTGATTATACTGTTAAGGATCTACGTCATCGGACACCACTACTCTGATGTGATAGTCCATGACCACAATACTCCATCGGTCACTCTTCCTCAATGCCTCCTCCTCTTGCTTTAGCTACATCCTTTTCCGGCAACACATTATGGCATCGACAACTCGACCATCCTAATGACCAAGTATTTCGATGCGTACTTTCTTCTATTTCTGTTTCTCATAATAAGACTGACTTGACAACATTGTGTCAAGCACGTCAACTTGGTAAACACACTAGGCTTCCTTTCTTTCCCTCTAGTACCATTGTTTTTAAACCTTTTGAGATTATTCATTCTAATATTTGGACATCTCCTATTCTTAGTGTTAGTGGTTTTAAATATTACTTTCTCTTCATTGACCAATTCTCTCATTATGTGTGGGTTTACCCTCTCCATCGAAAAAGTGATACGTTTACAAAATATCTTGAATTTTCTAAGTATGTGCATACACAATTTGGTTGCAAAATAAAAGCTTTACAATGTGACAATGGTTGAGAGTATGGCAATCGGACACTACGAGCCTACCTCACAACGCAAGGCACAATATTCCGATTTTCGTGTCCATACACCTCCCCAAAAATGGACGTGCAGAATGAATGCTTCGAACAATCAACAACTTGGCTCGTACATTGCTCATTCAAGCATATATGCCGCAATCCTTCTGGGTCGAAGCTCTTAATGCCACCGTCCACCCACTCAACATCCTTCCATCCTCGGCGATAGATGATGCAATCCCATTTACAAAACTATTCAACACACCTCCTGACTACATTCATCTTCGCATATTCGAATGCTTGTGTTATCCAAATCTTACGGCTACCACACCACACAAGATCGCCCAACGGTCCATGCTTTGCACCTTCCTCGGCTACCCTATGGATCATCGCGGTTACCATTGTCTCGACATGACCACCCGTATTGTCATACTCTCTCGCCATGTCATGTTTGATGAAACACAATTCCCATTTGCAACCTTAAACTCTGTAAGCTCTCCTTCTTCTTCACCATTTTTATCATTACCACAACCTCCTATCATCCGACCAACACCCCTTCCACTGGAAACGGCGGCTCCCCTTCCCATACCATTACCCACTCAGTCCACCTATTTGATGGTCACTCGAAATAAAAGTGGTATCGTAAAACCAAGCATTTTATTGTGTCTTCATTTTGATGCCACAACTTCTCCTTTGCCTTTATCACATGTTCATGCAGCTAAAGATCCTAATTGGAATCCTGCTATGATAGTTGAATATGGAACTCTTATTAAACGTGAAACATGGATTCTAGTACCACGACTAGTTGCTACTAACATCATTCGTTCTATGTGGTTATTCATGCATAATTTTATTGCAGATGGTACATTATCTCGCTACAAGGCTCGTCTCGTTGCCAGTAGCAAATCACAACAACGTGGCATTGATTTTGAAGAGACGTTTAGCCATGTAGTCAAGCCCGCAACCACTCGCATCGTCCTCAGCATTGTCGTATCTCGTGATTGGCCCTTGCATCAACTCGATGTCAAAAACACTTTCCTTCATGGAAATCTTGAAGAAACTATCTGCATGCACCAACCATCGGGTTTCGTTGATCCCACAAAACCAGACTACATTTTTCTTCTTAAGCAATCTCTTTATGGTTTAAAGCAGACTCCTCGGGCTTGGTAAAATCGTTTCGCAACATATGCTATGAAGATCGGTTTCAAGCAAAGTATCTCGGATGCCTCGTTGTTCATTTATCACCATGGGATTGACATTGCCTACCTTCTTCTCTACGTAGATGATATCGTTGTTACCGCCTCCAGTACCTAACTGCTTACTCGCATCATCAACAAGTTAAGTGGGGAATTCGAAATGACAGACCTTGGCAACCTTCACCATTTTCTTGGCCTATCTGTCCATCGCGATGCAACCGACTTTTTTCTCCACAACATAATTATGTTGCCGATATTCTTCATCATGTTGGGATGACCGAATGCAATCCAAGTCTCACACCTATCGACACGAAGACCAAGCTTGCCACAAATGATGGTCCTCCTGTCGCAGATCCAACACTCTATCGCAACTTGGTAAGAGCATTGCAATACTTAACTTTCACGCGACCAGACATCTCCTTTGCTGTTTAGCAGATATGTCTATTCATGCACGATCCACGTGAAGCTCATCTTAACGCTCCGAAATGGATTCTCCGAAATGGATTCTTCGACTACAAAGTTGATTGCATATTCTGATGCATATTGGGTTGGATGCCCTACTACTCGCCGATTAACATCTAGATATTTTGTTTTCCTTGGCGACAATCTCATTTCATGGTCATCCATGCGACATACCACCATATTACGATCAAGAGCTGAAGCCGAGTATCGTGGCGTCGCCAATGCTGTCTGCGAAACCACTTGGCTACAAACTCTTCTCCCAGAAATGCATATACCTCTTCCAAAGGCTACAATGGTCTACTGTGACAAAGTATCGGCCATTTATATGTCCTCTAATCCGGTACAACATCAGCATACCAAGTATGTAGAGATCGACATCCATTTTTTTCGGGAAAAGGTTGCAATAGGACAAGTTCGTGTGCTTCATGTCCCATGATCACAACAGTTTGCGGATATCTTCGCTTAAGGCCTACAATCGCCAATGTTTCTAGAATTTCGACATAGTCTAAGCATTCGTCCAGCTGCCGCTTCGACAGCGAGGGAGTATTAGATAAGATAGAATATTGTGATAAATACAAATCTATATTACGTATATATCTTATGTTTAGATAAAATCTTGTATATCCTTTATATACTCAAGTGATAATACGATACCCTCGACGGAGTTTAACCTTTAACAATTTGTTGCGGAAAGAACTTATCGAAAATGTCGTACAAACATAATTGTGTATCATGAATTCAAATATTACGAAAAATAGATGTGTCATAGAGTAGTTGTTTGTGAAGTTGTTCATCATAATCACACATATGTGCATATCAATCGATCATTATTTGTAATAAAATTAAATTAAAATATAAATAACATTGTAGTTCGATTTAATCAATGTCAAAAGAATTGTCTTCAAAAAATTGTTTTCTCAAAATCTCTGACACGATCTTAGACATGTTCTTCAAACAATTGTCTTAGTATGCATCTCGACAATATTTTTTAAGATTTTTTCCTAAAAGCTTTTATTCTAACCACAATTAATTAATTTTCTTAATATACACTAAGGCACCCTTTTGAATTTGAACATCAAAACCGTATTAAATGATCAAATTAAGAGTTTTGGTTAAAATTAAATGTTATTATAATATTTTTAATTATGTATATATATATATACATGTGTGTATGTGTTTTTCCCTTTAGATTTTAGTTGAATATTTTTGCATAAGCAACATCAACATGCAAAAATGTAAAATAAAGACATATTAAGTTACACAAGCTTCCAATTCAAAACCAATTCACAATGAATTGAAAAACTCGTATAAATTATATATAGCGAAAGATTCCTTCCAACTTTTTATGTGAGATATATTCACTAATATACTCCCTTGAAATGATGACTCTCTTGGTTTTACTATTTTAGTTCAGAATGGATGAGGTTGAATGGTGTCAATATGAACTCTGATAACTGATGTGTTCATAGTTTAACGCATAATTAGTAGCATTTAGTATACGTTTTCATACTTATAAATAATACATTTTAGTGCATGTTTTCACTAGTTTTAGGAGTTTGACTCTAGTATTAGGTTCTTTGCATTTGCATGCATTTCTATTACATTTTGTAGGGTCTTGGAACTTGAAGAATGAAAAGGAGAAGCTTAAATCATATGGGGAAGAAGCACAAAGAAGGCCAAGAGGGAAAGAAGAGGAACTCATGGAGGATTGAAGAAAAATGAGAAATGGTCGACCCAAGTCCGATCGTATGGTTGATCGTTTCGAAACGATTTACCTTAGGTCGATTGTGAGGTCGATCGAAACTAGAAAAAAGAGACAAAAATTTCCATAAGAAACGATCGACCTCATGACCGAGTAGAGGTCGATCATTTCGAGCTTTTCCATCCTATATAGACTCACTGTTAGCCATTGTAAACCCGAAACTACCTAAGTCATAAATTTAGTAGATTTTGGATGTTTTTTTTCTTGTTTCTCAAACTTTTTGTAATCACTTTCATTTTGGATTCATTTAACTTTCTAAAGCATTTGATGTCTCTTTGATTTTTGTTTCTCCATTTGTTCTTCACATGTTCTTAATTTGTTCTCACTTTTGCATATTTCATTTTTGGCTTAAATCTAGTTTGTTTGCATCATTATCCATCTCATTCATATCATTTTCTCACTAAACTCGTGAGCTTTCAAGAAATTTGTGCCAACCCTTAGAGATTCATGGGCCTTTAAGGGTAAAATTCATTTGATCTTGGGAATGGTAGAATAGAAATAGAATTTTTGATTGATTGATGATGTTTAATGATAGATAAAACATGATTCTCTATGGTTTAGGTGTGCTTAATGCTTGGTCTAGAGTAATTAACTAAGTTCTTGACATGTATGCATTTCTCATCCGGAAGGTTTTCTATGAAATGTATAGGGGAACCTAAATTATACTAATGTTATCTAGCCAATGTGAGTTGAAGATTAGATGTTTTAGTGACTAGATGAATGATTCTTAATGATTGCTATGCAAAATAACTAGAGATGGATTTATTTATGCTTAGCAAATGTAATCTTGAGCCATGGGAATGAGAAAGACTTGAATTACCATTGTTTTGCTTGTTAATTGCAACATGCATGATTTTAGTGATTTCTTGCGTAGTGATATATCTTTTAACCACAAGAGTAGTATTAGCTTTCGTATGATTTTTCCATGGTTGAAGGATGTTGTTCTATCGATTCGACAAAGACAAGTGAATTATATATGTATTTATTGATAAAAGGATCTTTCAAGGAATAGATACTTATCTTATCAAGCTCCATTGGTCACCATATGTAGGCTTGTAGTGTTCTAAACTTGGGAAAACTCAAATAAAGCAAGCGTAGGATCACCCAGTTTGTAGAATCAATAACGTTTAGCTTCGAAGTGGTTTTAGCTTCAAAGTGGTTTTAGCCTCAAACTGGTGCGACTGAGTCTATTATGGCTTAGAATTCTTGAAAAAGTTGGTTCACAACTTGAATCTTTCTGGTTTGGTCGAAATATTCTTTGGACTGCATATATGTCTAGTTCGCGTAAGTTCTGATTCAACCATATTGTAAAACCCATAACATTTTACTCAGAGAGGATGTGTGGATGATGCCAATTAGCCATGAACCTCTGTTGAGCTATGTTTCCATAGCAGTTAAGTTTTGCTCTTTAATTCCCTTTGGTTGGTGAGATATGCTCTTTGGAATGCTCCTATGTCAAAGTTTGCTCCTAGACAGCTTAGAGGGTTGGATTTTTTGTGACTCCAATTCAGCTAAAGATTTATTGTTGGTGTTGTTTATTTCATTATCAGAATCCCCTCCTTTTGAATATTTTGGGTCTCAAAATAGTTTGACATGTATCAATAGAAAGCAAGTTAGGCTTCATTCGTTTCTTTGAGTCTATATACTTACCTCGAGTTCGTTGCTTTAGAGTTTGCTGAAAACGAATTTCATTTGGTGGTTTTTCCTTGATTTGAGAAGAAAATGTAAGTTCCTCTCTTGATCCTTTAATCACTACTTGATTACGAGGATATTGAGTTCTACTCCTAATTCTTTAATTAAAGTTAAGCTTGTAGAACTACTTCATTAAGAAATGCGAGTTCTTATCCTTATCGAATGATTTGTGCTTTGAGCGTTGTTAAAACTCTGATACCACTTGATGAGAACTAGCCGAAATCGTCACTCTAGAACTGTTGGCAAAGGGATAAACCTCGCTGTTTTTGTCGCCGTGAAGATTCATGACACGAGGAGTGTGGATCAAATGGTAGCACAAGGGTTGCGGAAGGCTCTTGATATTCCAAAACCTGATTTACTGGATATAACGCACCAGCAATCTGAGAGTAAGAGAAACTTAATAAAATTTTATAAAAAAGGGTTATCTTCTTGTTCTTACATATCGTGAATATAAAGAAGAAGAAGAAGAGGAAGAGACTTGCATGAACAAATCTCGAAAAAACCAGCAAAATAAATGTAGAAAATTAAATTGATTAACTGTAATAAATACTAAATTAAAATAAAAGTAATGTCTTGCTTGTTGTAGTGCAGAATTAACGAATGAATGGTTTGTAAATAAACTCGTGGTCTCGTTAAAATCGTTATCGGGAAAATCTATTGGGACAATATCCGACAAAGGAAAAAGAGTACGCATAGCTACTTACTCATTCGTTAATCATCATGAACTTGATCCGGTTTGAATTGATTAAGGTATTGTGATTGATAGTTTCTCTATTTCGGTTCAAGCACTTCTCAACTATACGCTCATCTTCAACAACGAGTTTTTTTCGGCTACAAGCTCATCTTCATGATCTGATTCCAAATCCAACTCTTTGGTGCTTTCATTATCACATTTGTCACGTCACAAATGTTAGAAGAAAGTAAAAAATTGTATAAGAATAAAAAAGATATAATCTCGATGCAGTTTTTCTTTTCAAAATAAACGCGTTTTGCAGTTATCCTTTTATTATAGTATGTGTGTAAAATTTTGGGTTGCTAAACCACAATTGCTTAACGACCACATCCTACAATAATACAATATATCAACGCTAACTATAAAAGGGTAATTTAATAATTATATAGCTTTAATTAAAATAATCAATTCTAAGTGGGATTTTTTTGTCTCTTTTGATTAGAGTCATCAATGACACAATAAAGCCCTCATGAAAAGTGGAGGGAAAGAATTTAAAAGAGGAATATCATACATAATTAACTGTTGGTTTGATCCTTACGATTTATTTATATAATTTCAATCATGCTTGTGATCTCAACGATACTTTCTTTTATCTTCTATAATCTATAGAAAAAGATACAAAAAAATAAGTATATCATAAGTTATCGCCACGTCAGTTTTATCGACACGTCATTCATAATTTTGAATGTATATGTCTCTTAAAAATTTATATATGCAGTGTGTCCCCGAGATGCGTATACTATAGATTATACACGATTTCGGGAAAGGTAGCAAAGATCTGGTCTAAGTTATGAACTCACTCGTGGCTCACGCAATACTCTTACGATAGTATAAGATTTTCTGGTAACTAACAGTATTCTATAATGTTAATTTATTTTGCTATATGTTCTATTCTTTTTCTACTAACTCGTTTAATTGTAACCATTTTACTAATGACTAGTTAGTTGATCCGCATAATATGCGGATATTAAAATTTTGTAAATTTTAGATTTGATATGTAAAAATTTTCGACTTTCAAAATTTTCAACTGATATGATATTAGACCAAAATGAGCTTGTATAGCATGTTTTCTTTTGTTTTGATTTTTAAACTTAAACTCTCTTTGATTTCAGTTTATTTGAATATAATTAGATGTTTACAAAATGATATCTTAAAATTTTTGACTTTTAAAAGTTTAATCATGTGATTTTTATTTAGACAACACAAATTATTATATGAATTTTAAAATAAAGTAGTGCAAATAAAGTAGTGCACATTCTATTTGGCATATCATATATAAGATATAAATATTTTACAAATTTTAAAATTCAACCCCACAAAAAATATAATCCTAAATACTATATTAATCCATTTAGCATATCTTGCATAAGATTGAATATTTTACTGATGTTGACATTTGACCCCACTAGAAACTATAATATTAAATTTTAAATTGTTTTATTCATGGCTGCAAATGTCGATTCATTATTTAGTAAATTTATTTTCTGTAGATCTATCAAAAAGTAGAAGATATGCCACTTTATTAATTAATAACTCTGTATGTTTTTTTAAGTTAATCAAAATATACAAGATCTTAATAATTATTTAAATATAATAACTTTTATATAAAATATGATTGAATTATTGAGTAATGTTAATTTATTTTTTAAATTTATTTTATTTTAAGATATATTTATCTTATACCATATTTAGAATTATATATATATATTATTTTTTGATTAAAAAGAAAAATATATCAAATATATTAAATAACTCATTAAGATTTTTAAGATAAATATTTTTTTGAATATTTTCTTTATTAATTTCGTTTTTTATTTATTATTTTCTTTTTTGTTTTAAAAAAATAAATAAATTTATGAATAATTTTTTTATTAATCAAATAGTTCATTAAGGGCAACATAGTAATCAACCACTATAACTTTTAATCTGGTGCAAACTGACTTCATAATTAATATATAAGATGGTATGCGTGTTCTTGATTTTGATCCAATCGGGTGTAACTAGAGATGTTAATTGGGCCTCTTACCAAATAACCGTCCATGTCCAAATTAAAATGGGGCGGATTTGGTTAAGACCAAAAATTTGAACAGTCCATATGGACCGTAGCCATCTTGTCCGCAGGCTGAAATGGGTCAAGACATTTGGTCATGGGCCGTCCAATAAGAAATTAAAACTAGGGTTAGTAAAATTTAAGGGGGAAAAACCATTTCTTCGTATCTCGACATTTTCAAGCTTCTCTGAGTTCTCTCGACAAAATATCCATCTCCAATCTCCATATCTTGTTCTAGGGTTACGAAACATATGAGTTCATCATTTTCTTCATCATTTCTTTGTCGGTTCGCCATCTTCTTCATCAATCCAGGTACGAGCTAGGGTTCGATTCTAGTGTTTTCTGGATTTGATTTCTTCATCATAGAGTTTAGATCTAAAGTTTTATGGGTTTGATTTATTCATCATATTGTTTAGATCTAAAGTTTTCTGGGTTTGATTTCGTGTTCCTCTTAAGGGTTTTCTGGGTTTGATTTGTGTTTCTTAAGGGTTTGATTTCATTGTACGATTCCTTAAGGGGTTGATTGCGTTACTCACCTTCTCCTTCCTCCTCTTCTTACTCTGTTAATAACCTAATCTTAATTTTGTTATCATCTTCTTCCTATGTTTGTCATATGTTATCGTTTAACTTTGTTTACAAAATCCTAATATATGCTTCTACTTCTTTGCAAGAAAGATTTGTTGAAAGAAGGCAGCGACTTGTGGGTCCTAATTCTTCTACGTTGAAGGTGTGTAAATTGTCTATCTGATTCTAAGTCTGTTGATTAGTAGAGACGTTTAGATTTATTCTTATGAAAACTCTTGTGAGAAATCTATCTTGCAATGATATTTTTGTAAGAATATATTTTTGTTTGTGTTTTGCTTTGAGCGTTAATGATCTTTGGCTAAACATTCTCTGCATTTAGTATAAACTATTTTCTCTGCATTCGCATTTTGTTTTGTGTAAATGAAAAAGAGTATGTTGATTCTTTATTGTTTCTTTATTGTTTATTGTTTCTTTCTCTCAGAAACAAATTGTTGTTGATTCTTTATTGCTTGTGTTTAGTAAACACTGTTTACCTTTCCTTATTATAATTGTTTTCAGAAATTGGTATACATTCCTTCTTCTTATCTGAACCAGTTCTGGATATGGTGGCCTTTAGATGCATACTTGGATGAACCAGTTCTGGATATGGTGATCTTTAAAAGCTTGGATGTCTTAAAGTATTGGAAAGATAATGCAACCCATTTTAAAGAGCTTTCTCGAATGGCTTGTGATGTGTTAAGCATTCCAGTCACAATTAGTTTCTTCTGAGTCACCTTTTAGTATAGGAAGTCGTGTTCTTAACAAGTATAGGAGTCGTCTTCTACCATCAAATGTCCAAACACTTATCTGTGCAAGAAATCAGTTTGTGTTCTTATTTGGTTAACTTAGTTTTTAATACTTTGTGCAGCTCTTGTAATACTTGTGTTGTGATGATAGGTGAATGTAAGTTGTATGAGGAGGAAGAAGAAAAAGATAAAGAGGAGGAACGAGAAGGTGGAAGAAAGAAGCTCAAAGTTACTCAAGATACAATCTGATTTTTAATACTTGTGTTGTAATACTTGTGTTGTTTGATTAACTATGTCATTTTGATGTATCTCCATTGGTTCTTAACTTTTTATGCTACAATTTGATTTTTAACTTCGGTAGAGGAAAGATAAGGAAGAAGAAGATCCAAGAAGAACATTTATGTTTATGCTACAATCTAATGTACTTTTGTTTAACTATGTGTTGTTTTAATGTATCAGATTTTCAGATGTTTTAAAAGTTTGTAAAATAATGAAGTTGTTTAAAAAAAACTGTATTTAACAATTTGGTCATGGGTTTCCGCGGACAACCCATATATTAGTGGGTCTATCTGAGTTTGGTCTTATTTGGGCATTGTCCACCAATGACAGAAAATGAAAATATCCATCTGGACATGCTCATTTGGTCATGGACAACCCAATTGACATCCCTAAGTGTAACAATTTTTTTTGTAAATATTTCCAGATAAAGTATTTTCTCGTTTAGTTATAACTAGATTAGGATCCATGTTATGCGCGGATAAAATTTGTTTAAAATATATGTTTATATCTACATGTCGTGTTCACGTCAAACGTGTTCAGTTTTATATAATAAGATATGAAAATTTAACTAATATCATTACGCGTGATTATCAATTTATCATCATAGTTTTTTATTAAATTAATGGTAAATATGATAAAAAATGCTTTTTATGATAAATTGTTTTCTAAGCCACTTTTAAAAATTTTCATAGATTTTATGAATTGACTAAAGTGTAGTTTACCTCAATACTAGTTACAAAAGCTATACATCCATGTCAATGTTGAAGGTGTAAACACCCCAAGTATCGAGATCTAATAAGACGCGGACACATAGACCTCGAATCTCGATTTTATTAAAGCGATATCAAAAGATAGTTACAAAAGACGTGAAGTTGGAAGAGACAAAGGGAATCGAAACAAAACTAAGTATTTTTCTTAGACCATCTCCAACCGAACTTCATTTTCCACTTTTTGCTTCAATTTGAAGAAAAATTTATTCCAATGGAACTTCATTTTTTGCTTCAAAATGAAGCAATGAACAGTGTTGCTTCAAATTTGNTCATTTTTTGAAGATGAACTTTTTAAATTGTAAATTGGTCATTTAGCTTTAACTTTTTCTTATTTTTTGCTTAAATAAATTATATGCGTTATTTTAAAGTTTCTATTATTAATTTTATGTAATTATTTTATAATGTTAAAT
>OVAN01013816.1:0-12046 GCA_900406275.1 Anastatica hierochuntica | reverse complement strand
CAAAAAGCCAGAAGATACCTCCGGGTATCAAGAGGCCAAAAACGCGTCTTGCGAATCTATGCATTGTCTAAGGACAAGAAGCCAATCTCCCTAAAAAAAAAGAGAGATAATGAGATTATCCTAACTTGGAACTCAAGAACTCTTGCAAGACACGGCAAAGACTAGAGGCCAGTAAGCCAAAAGTCAAACAGCTGGAATATCAATAAATGACTAGAAGCCAATAAGCCAGAAGTCAAACAGTTGGAATATCAATAAGAGACCTGAGGGTAGAAAGCCGGAAGTTAAGACGATCGAGACGCAAAGGCCAGAGGCTTATAGCTAGAAGCCAGCTGGTCAAAATGCAAAGGCTAGAGGCTTATAGCCAGAAGCCAGTAGATCGAGGCGCTAAGGATAAAAGACTTGCCAAAGCCACACAATGAATGTCATCTCTAAATCTAAGTCAAGAGTCTGTTAAGGCATGAAGACAACAAAGGACTAGAAAAACATTCATGAAAGGCCACCGAGGGCCGAAATATGAGCTTTAAGCCCTGAAGGGCAAACATAAATAAGGCCAAGAAGGCCACCAAAGAGTAAAGGCCACTAAGACCATGAAAAGTTGTTACAAAGCCCACAAGGGGCAGAAGTAGGCCCATGCAGGGGTGGATCATCATCAACAAAAAAATAAATCCCATAAGGGGAGAGCTGCTTGATTTTTTGTTCCGGGTCTGGAGGCTAGGCAGCTGGAGGATCAGGAGAGGCAGATTTCTCGACATTTGGCCCAGAGTCTGCAGGGGGTGTAGAAGTTATGGCAGGAGGAATTTCTAGTTCATCTTCAAAGGTGAGAGCTTCGAGGCCATTCTCTTCCGCCTCTGCAATCACCACCATCTTGTAATTCTCGAATTCCTCATGTAAGTTCCAAGACTTGGCCTCACCCTTGACGTAGTCTTGGACCATCTCCCAACGCCCCATGATCTTGGCTCCGTTAACGGCCATGGACATCTCCTTCGTGAAGGTGGCGACCCGGGTGTCCAGGTTGCCAAGCTCTTCTTCCAACTTCGCCTTCTCCTCAGTCAGGCTGAGGACCTTCTCTATCGCCTTCTCCTTCTCTAATTCCAGCCCCCAGAGCAATTCCTTCATCTCCGTTAGCTCCTTCTCCAAGCCAGCAAACTTGTCCTTCTCTGCCTTCAGCTTGGCGAGATAGTCCTCTACTTGGGCCTTCCCTGCAGAGATCATCTCCATGGCAATCTGATCCTTGGCATGGAAGAGCGATGCATCTAGCTAAAAAACAAAGAGGAGGAAAGTTAGCCAGAAGAAAAGGAAACAATCAAAGGCCAGCCAAAAACCAAGGGCAAACCAGTTACCTTGATCATCCCCTTCTGGACTTGGTCAAAAATGTCCAAGTTGTCAGACTATTTGGCTCTGTAGGTGCTCCAGGACACCATCGAGATCGTGGACAGAGGAGAAGGACTGTTTGGCAGGAAGACCCTTCTGCTTTTTTCTGGAGGCAGTGGCCTTCTGGGTCCCCTTCCTCTTGGACCTAGCAGAGGGAGACTCCGAGATCTCCACCACCTCCAGAGTCTTGCTCCCAGACGCCAACTTTTCCTTCTTTGCCGCCTGAGCCCTTTTGAAGTTCTCCAACGCCTTAGACCTGGATCCTGACATGCTCCCTGCAAAACAACAAGAAGTTAGTCAAGAAGAGAATAGAAAACAAAAGTAAAAAGTAGTAGACAAACCCCTGATGCTGCTCTGGCTTAATGCCTCCTCACTCAGCGAGAACGGGATGCTCCTTTTTTCAGCAGAAATCTCTAAAGCTTCCTCAACTTTCTCCTTGCCTTCCTCCGATTTCTACGTAGACACTTCTGCAAAAATGAAAGGCCAAGATGGTTAAGGACAAAGCTAGAAGCAGTAAAAAGAAAAGCATCCTAAACGTACCAGTAAATTTCCAAAGAGTAGATAATCCAGAAGACGGCCCGACTCTCACAAAAACGAACTTTTGAGCCCAATGCTTGGTGAAAGCCGCACCCTTCCTCTCCTCCTTTTCTAGCTGCAACACCAAAGGAGCACCGGCTCGAGGGCAGAAGTAATATCTGCCCTCACCCGGAAGAACATGGTTTAAGTAATAGGAGTAGAGAAGCTCATTGATGCCAAAATCTAGCCCTTCAAACTCGTTGAGCACCTGGATGGCGGTAAGGATCCTCCAAGAAGGTGGATTTAGCTGGGAAGGACAAATGTTGAAGTTTTATGAGGCTTTCCTCACCAGGGTCGGTATCGTACTCCTGACTCTGGCCTCGAAATAGCCTTCATAGATGGCTATCTCATCTCTTGGGCATTCAGAAGCCCTGTCGTTTTTCCTAGGCACCCTTAAATGGACACTTTCTCCAATGGAGTACTGCTGCCGCCAATCTTCCAAGAACTCAGAGCTCACATAAAAAAGGGCCTACCTTTATGAGCTCTGGATCGGCAGCGGATCGCAAGGGCTGAGGATTGGCTTCAGGGATCTTCGTGTACTCGGAAGATCCTTCAGCCTCGGTAGAGGGACTAGTCCTAATCGGATGCCTTTTTCGAGCGCGAGCACCAACGAAAGACAAAGCTACCGGGGAATAATCATCACTAGAGCTGGTCATTCTGGGCTCAGAGGGGTTTTGATCTTGAATCTAAGGTTCGATTGGGGCAAGAAAGCTTAGAAGCTAAGGCTAATTTGAAACCCTAAGAGCTGTTCTCTGGAATCTATCCTAAAAGAAGCGAAAAGAAGAGGAAAGAAGAAGATCTAACCTTAAATCACGGATGAAAAGCTCGACAGGGATTCCGGAAGCAAAGAGTTTAGCAGAAAAAGGAAGAAGATGAAGTTAAAATGCAAAAGAGAAAAGAAAGAAAGATTGAAAAAGGAAAGAGAAGAAATCAAATCCAGCTGCACGCGTCCAATCACAGGCGCATATCTCGCGGTGGTAACGACTATATTGTTTCTTCTCAAATCTCTGCAATTCTTCATCAACGGCTATAATCTCTTCCTCCCATCCTCACGAAGTCAATGGCTGAGATATTTCAATAAAATAACGGTCCTTGAAAAGTGCTAACGACTCATGAAATTTGAAATTCAAACCCCTGAGGTCAGACGTCAAGAGCCAGACGCAACCTCCTGCTGCAATGACGCCTATTATCTGATGGAATTCAAACTAAAAGCAAGCAGACACTTATGGGAAATAGAGGCGTCACAAGTCACAGCTAAAAAGGCCGAGAAACTAATGGCTTCCTGCCTAAGCCACATGGAAGACATATTATTGCACAATAAGGGGCAAACTGTTGGGAGTAATTTAGGCCATGGGAACCCAGACTTAGATGGAGTACAACAGTAAGACCTCAATACAGGGGAATGCCTAGAACCAGGAAGCCAGACGATGTTGCATAGCCGGAAGCAGGAAGTCAGGCGATCCTACATAGCCGGAAGCCAGCCGACCACCGACTGTTGCTTGTTTTTACCATTTAAATTAGCAGATAATGATGTGTATTCTATAGATAAAGATGCATATATTTTATAGATAATCATGATATATCCAATTCTTGGAGGAATAATTATGAACTCTCTGTGTACATATAAAGCTTAAGGGCAAAACGTGCACACACAAAACCCTAGGCTAAGAAATCAATACAACACTTGTTCTTTCGCCATTATTGATCTTTGAGCTTAGGATATCTTCAAATCACATACGGTATACATTCATTCACCTCCATCTCCCGTAGTACTTACAAAGAACGACCAAAATCACCCGTAACAGGTGCTGCTTATTTTCTTACAATAGTTGACGACTATTCTCACGTGGTCTGGATATACTTAATGCTTGAGAGATCAGAAGTGTCTCGTCTACTTCAGAATCTGGAAAGGTTGTCTGTAACGACAATGGTGCATAATTTATGGGACTCTCTTCTTACTTTCGCCAGCATGGGATTTAATATCAGACTTCATGTGTTGATACACTATAACAGAATGATTGTGTAGAAAAGAAAACACAGACACATTATGCATGTTGTCCGAGCTTGTTTATTTCAAGCACATCTACCAACTACTTTCTGGGGAGGAAAGTATCCTTACATCGGCTCACTTAATAAATCGCACACCTACAATCTGGATTGATGTAAAGTCGTTGTACGAAGTTCTTTATGGTACTTCTCCTTCGTTTGATTCTCCCAAAGTCTTCGGTTGTCTTTTATGCTCATCGCAAGGCAAGAGACAAGGAAAAATTGGAGACCATAGTAGAAAGTCTGTTTGGCTATCCTTATGGAAAGAAAAATTGGAATTTATATGACATTGAGCGCGATGGGTTCGTTACCAGTTGGGATGTAGTTTCCTTCAAAGATCAGTTTCCTGGTGTTGTAGAAGAAGACTATGTTACTCCACCAGTTTTCTAGCCTGGCATTGCGATTGATGACTGGTTACTTCCTGCTTTAGATCTAACTATATCAGTAATTCCACCACTACACTGTTTCGTTTTGACAATTACAAGAGTTAACTTCATCGTCTCCAATCTCGACTACATAACCATCAAATGCCTCGGGCCAGTCACCTCCATTATCCCCGTTAGTTCCTGTATCATCAAGTTCAGCTCCATCTTCGGTCTTATCCGGTGTCAACAACTCTTCCGGAGGTTACACAGGTTGCTCCACAATCTCCTGGTTTACCGGAACTACTTGGTCACGATCACAAGCTGCGACAACCTTTGGTGATTCTAAAAAATTATGTCACCATCTCTGTCTCGGTTTCCACTTCTCATGTTACTACACCCCCTCTCGCTTCATCTCCCTCTTCTCTTGGTTCTCTAGATACGGTCTCAGGTAATATGGTCTATCCAATTTCCAATTTTATTTCCATAAATCTTCTTAGCAACTTTAACGTCTTCATGAGAACCAGCAACGTACAATGAAGTTGTTCAAGACAATGTATGGCAGGGCTCTTTGAAAGACGAAGTCAGAGCTTTTGAACTTAATAAGACATGGTTGATTACTACGCTTCCTCCTGGTAAGAAAGTCATTGAGAGCAAGTCGATTTACAAAATCAAATATAAATCAAACGGAGAAATCGCTTGGAATAAGTCTCGTCTTGTCGCTCTTGGTAATAGAAAAAAGGAAGGTGATGATTACAACGATACGTTTGCTTTAGTTGTTAAACCTTCTACCATTCGAATTTTACTTGATGTTGCAGCTGCAAGACAGTGGGTGGTACATTAAATGTATGTTCACAATGCTTTTCTCCACGGTGACTTGGAAGAAGAGGTATATATGAAGCTTCCACCAGGCTTTAAAAGTTCGGATCCGACCAAGGTTTGCTTTTTAAAGAAAGCAATTTATGGCCTTAAACATGCTCCACGGTGTTGGTTTTCTAAGCTACATAGTGCTCTACTTTCGTATGGATTTTTGAAAAGAAAATCGGATTACTCCCATTTCTCTTTTAATCACGGCAAAACATTTTGCCATATAGTCATTTACGTGGATGATTTTATAGTTGCCTGAAATGATATTTCTACTCTTCAACGCTTCAAGAATTACCTCAATGCTTGTTTTCACATGAATGATTTGGGAAAACTCAAGTATTTCTTGGGTATCGAAGTTGCTCGTTCTAGTAAAGGTTTTTTCTTGTCATAACAAAAATATGTCCTCGACATCATTGTCGAGACTGGTTTGTTGGCAGCTAAGTCGTTTTCTATTGCTATGTAGATCAATCATTAGCTCTCTGGCAGTTAAAGTCCACCAATTAAGAATCTAGGGTCTTATCACCGTATCGTTGGACGGTTAATCTATTTGTCCTTCACAAGACCAGAGTTTTGTTATAGTGTCCATGTTCTCTCATAGTCTATGCACAACCACTTGAAGATCATTGGTTAGCTGCTCTACGTGTGGTTCGTTATATCGAAGTCTCTCCCTCTCAAGGTATTCTATTACAGTCTTACTCAGATTTGACTATTACTGTATTTTGTGATTTGGACTGGGTTGCGTGTCCTGTAACACGAACCGTCACTCAGTGACTATGTCATCTTACATGGAAATTCTCATGTCTCTTGGAAAAACAAGAAACATAAAACAATTTCTATGTCTTCTGTTGAAGCCGAGTATCGAGCAATGACTTTTGCACTCAAAGAACTCAAGTGGCTTAAGGAACTTCTTCAGTCTTTTGATGTTGCACATGAAGTTCTGATGAAGTTCTATTGTGATATTAAAGCGGCCATTCACAGAATGACAAACCCAATCTTCGTTGAGCGTACTAAGCATGTATAGTCTGATTTTCATGTTGTTCGTGATGCGGTTCAAGACAAGTTAATGACATATCAACGAAAGAGCAACCAGTGACTTACTCACTAAAGCTTTACCAGCCTCTATGCTCACTTATCTTCTTTACAAGTTGGGGATTCAATACATCTCACCGCCAACTTGAGGGGGTTAGAGATAAGTCTTAGAATATTATGTTAACCCCATACATTTTGGGATAAGGACTTATAATGTTTATCTTGGGATACAAGTTATCTTTATCTTTATCTTTTCAGCTTTAGGTTTATGAAATTGTATATATACTTCACAATGTTAATAAATACAAACACACTTTCATATCAGCTCAGGTTTAATGAATAGTTTTTTGTTTTCATTTCATATGATTTTTGTGTTCCTGGTAATGGTTTTACGTTTGGTTTTGTATTTTTCCAAGTTTTTGTTTTAATCATTGTTTCGAGAGATTTTTATAGGAATGGTGTGATTGGTCTTTATGCTTCAAGAGAATAATTGTAACAACCCGGCTTTCAGTAGCCCGATTCCATTTCAGAATTTCTGTATTTTAATTTCAAACTAGTTTCTCCTAAACCAAACCTTTAACCCGGTTTTTTCCCCTAAACCGAACCAAAACCTTCCTATTAATTCTTTTAACTTTAAAAACTAAACCAAATTTTCTCCCCATTCTCTTTAGAAGCTGTCACCAATACTAGAGAGAAATATAAAGAGAAGTACCGAACCATCAGAGCAAGAGAGAAGAGAGAAAAAGAGAAAGGAGATGGAGCATGTGCAGTCTCTGCAGAGGATAAAGTCGACATGTTGTGGCAGAACGCATGATTGGCCGATCAAAACATCAGCCTTCTATCTTATTTTTCTACACAAGGTAAATGACTTCTAGGTCGACATTTTCCATTTTACAGAATGAAATTTAGAGTTTTCTACTAAAGTTTACGGACATTTTATTGAGAGGTATCTGTGCATTCCGAATCTGCTACTAGTCCGAGTGTGGAGGGCATTTATGAGATCAAATGATGTATGAAAAGAGTCAAACCGGATCCTACAGCTAGGGGACGTCTAAGGCTACGTTCTGACTGTTCGGATCGAGAAATCAACAGTTAGTTTTGATTTTATCCTCTTGCTTCCGAGCGTATTCTATTCTGTCATGTGAGTGTTTTCGTTTTGAGTTAGAGGGCCGAATATTGGGTCTGAAAAAAATTGACCCAAACCGATTTACTCTGGACCACAATTGGCGAGGCCCAGTTTGCCGTTTCTTCCAAACTTCATATTTAAAGTGATAGAGTTAGTTATAACTAACTCTAACAAAAAGTGATCTTCTTCCTCTTTAGTTCAAGTTTTTGAGAGACAGATAGAGAGATAGAGAGGTCCAGAGAAAAACAGAGAGAAACAGAAATAAAGAAAGGGAGGTTGAGAGACACAGTGGTTAAAGGTTGATCTAAAGTTACTTCTTCTTGCGATTGGAGCTTGAGTTAGCTCCGGTAGCTTTTCCCTTGCGTTGGCCACGTCCTCTGTTTCTTGGTGGTTTGAAATCGCCGTCATCTCTTTGAGTTCTCAGCTTGCTCAATCGGAGTTGATTGAACCAGTTATGTATCCACCTGCAAAGTAAAAGGCAACGTGAGTTTATTTCTTTCTTGTAAAACAACTTAAAACATCAAGTGATCTAATGAATCCATTGAAGTTTGGTTCTTCCCCCGGAGATGTAGGTTTGCAAACTCCGGGTAAACAAAATCGTGTGTTCTTGAGCAATTTACTAGATCTAGTTTCATCATCTATCATTCTCAAAAGAAAAATCAATCTAAAGACAAGTTTACTTAGGACCCAAGAAAGTCGAATAGATTAGTTTTAAATCCTCACAAGTGGTACCAGAGCCTTTTAGGCAATACACAAAATGAGATTGTGGTTAAGTAGTCAGGTCTGTGGGTTAAAAGATCAGAGGAGATTTCTTTGAGTGTTCAGTATAAGTGTTACTTGTTGTGTTGATTGATCTGTCAAGAAAAGATGTTGGAACCTACTCAAGGTAGATTTGAGATGGAAAAGTTCGACGGAAAGAGAGATTTTGGTATGTGAAAATACAAGATGTTGATGCAATTGGAAACTCAGGGTTTGGAGACTGCACTCATTGAAGAAGAAGTGTCAGAGGGATCCAGAGCCAAGGAAGAGGAGATAGATCCTAAGGATAAGTCCAAGTTTGTATCAGCGGATCCACTAAAGAAAGATAAAGATAAAAGAGCAAAGAATCTCATTTGCTCATGTCTAACCAACCTGGTTTTGAGGAAGGTCATGAAGCAGACCACTGCTCTAGGTGTTTTGAAATCACTAGAAAGAGACTACCAAGACTAAACACTTCCTAATAGGATTTACTTTAAGCAGAGATTTGCCAACTTTAAGATGGAAGAGCACAAGAGTATAGAAGAAAATCTAAATGTGTTTTTGAAGCTAGTAGATGACTTATCAAGCTTAGACATTCATGTCAGTGATGAGGATTAGACCATCTAGATTTTATCAAGCTTACCAAAAGATTTTGACCCTCTTGTTCATACGCTAAAGTATTGTAATGGAAAACAAACAATCATAGTGAATGAAGTTACCACTTCATCATATGCTAAGGAGATAGAGCTTAAGGAAAAGGGGTTACTTGGTAGACCAAAGAGTGGAGCTGAAGGTCTACTGGTTTCTAGAGGAAGACTTGAGAAGAGATCTAATGACAAGATAAAAAGAAGTTCAAAGAGCAAGGACAACAGGTCTAAGTGTAAGCAACGAGGAAAGACCAAAGCTATATAATTTTGGGTCTGTAGAAAGGAAGGTCATTTCAAAAGAGATTGTCCAGAAAGAAAGGACCATTCCAAATCTGCAAATGTGTCAAATGAACTATCTATGATACTTACAGCTAGTGAACAATCTACTCAAGGAGAATGGGTTGTGGATTCAGGGTGTACTTTCCATATAACACCCGACAGAGAATCACTATTTGATTTCCAGGAAATTGAAGGAGGAAAGATGTTAATGGGAAATAACACTTATAGTGAAGTAGAGGAGATTGGAAAGATCAAGATAATAAACCCAGATGAGTTAGAGGTTATTCTAATAGAAGTTAGGTATATGCCTACCATGGGCAGGACCCTAATATCCTTTGGTCAGCTAGAAAATAATGGCTGTCACTACACAGGGAAGGAGTTCATTTTGACATTCTATAAAGGGGATCAGAAGGTAATCTTAGGGAAGTATCAGAATGGATTATACTATCTACAAGGGAAGGTAGTTAAAGGAAGTGCACTAGTTGCTAAACCTGCAGTTGATACTACTATGAGATGGCATACTAGGCTAGGTCACATGAGCTTAAAGTACATGAATGTTTTGGTCAAGGAAGGCTATCTGGATAAGAAAGAAGTTGGGGTTATGAAATTCTACGAAGAATGAATATTGGGGAAAGCTCAGAAGCAAAGTTTCCCTAATGTCAAGCATACATCAAAGGAAATCCTAGAATACATTCATTTTGACCTATGGGTATCTCCAGGAGTGGATGAGAGTATGTCAGGATGCAAGTACTTTGTTACCTTTATTAATGATTACGCTAGGAAGGTATGAATTTATTTCTTGAGAAGTAAAGATGAAGCATTCTAGAGTTCTCAGGAATAGAATCAGTTTGTTGAAAACCAAACTGGAAAGAGGGTCAAGTATATGAGAATCAAAAAATGGGTTGGAGTTTTGTAACAAACAATTTGAGGAATTGTGTTAGAGTTTTGGGATCAAAAGGCACACAACCTGTGCTTACACTCCTCAGCGAAATGGTGTCTCAGAAAGGATGAACAAGACCATCATGAAAAAAGTAAGATGTATGCTTGCTGAGACAAGTTTTGGAAAACATTTTTGGGCAGAAGCTGCTTCTACAGCTCTGTATGTGATTGAAAAATCTCCTAATCCTACTCTAGAGTTTAAGATTCCAGAGGAGAGTCAGGAACTAAGATCAACCTAGAGCACCTAAGGAGATTTGGGAGTGTAGCTTATGTTCATGTTACACAAGGGCCCTGTTCTTTAATGAGTCGCTGCGTTAGCGACAGCGGCAATAAAAATAGTTACGACGGAAAGCGAAATAATCACGACAAAGATAAAGCCAGTCGCCGGAAATAGTCTCCGGTGTTATCTGTGTCATTTTAAGCGGACGCTACTTTAATCAGCGTTCTTTCGTGTGTAACGCCGACCTGTTGCTTCTTTGACAAGCGACAATTATATATTCTCTAATTGTCGTATCACTTTATTATTTATTATAATCATCGTCGTTTTCCTTTGTCGTTGTCGCTAAAGCAGCGACTCATTAATTAACGGGGCCAAGATAAGGTAAGCTCCAGAGCTGTGAAAGGTTACTTCTTGGGATATCCTCAGGGAATTAAAGGCTACAAGATTTGGGTTCTAGAATATGAGAAATGCATTATAAGCAGAAATGTGGTATTTCATGAGGAACATGTCTTTAAGGATTTTGTTGGGAGTAATTTAGGCCATGGGAATTTCCCCACGCTTAGATAGAGTACAACAGTAAGACCTCTAGGCAGGGGAATTCCCAGAAGCAGGAAGCCAGACGACATTGCATAGCTGGAAGCCAGTCGACCACCGACTCATGCTTATTTTTACTATTTAAACTATCAGATAATGATGTATATTTTGTAGATAAAGATACATATATTCTGTAGATAATCATGATATATTCGATTCTTGGAGGGATAATCATGAACTCCATGTATAAATATAAATCTTACGGGTTAAGAGATGAGACACGAAAACCCTAGGCTAAAGAGATCAATACAGACACTTAATTCTGACCATTTTTGATCTTAAAGTCTTAACTACATACGCTAAACATTCATTGACCTCCAGCTTCCGTAATGCTTACAAAGAACAACCAAAATCACCCGTAACTGTTGGCGCTAGAAGGAGAGGGAGCTTTCAAAAATAGCTATGTAACGATAGTTGGAGACAATGAAGAATCATCAAACATCACGCCTGGACAAACATAGCTCACCTAGGAGGAGATGCGATCTCAACTAGAAACTTTGCAAAAAAGAATAGGTGAAATGGAGCAGCTTCGAAGGGATCAAAATCTAACTGGAGTTAACGCCGCAAGTGCAGAGCTTCAGGCTTTAAGACAACAGATGGAAGCTCATACCAAGACACTCTAGGAGAACACTTAACGCTTGCAGCAACTAGAGCTGGAGAACGAGACCCACAGAGAAGCAAACTCGGATTTAATGGCAAATCAAGCCACGAGTCAAAGGCTCAGGGTTCACGTGTCCCGGATGCCAACTCTTGAAACTCCTCCTACCAAGAACTCTGGATATAGAGGAAATCCAACAACAATGGGAGCCCAGGAGAACCAAAATCTTGCTCAAAAGCGAGAAGACCTTATAGACATAGAAGAGCCACAGGACACAAATCTTGTCCCACTCTCTGATGAGGCCTGACGACTAGAACATCTGTTCTCCAGCAAGTTCGAGGCACTGCAGACGGTAATCGAATGAATTCTAGGCTTTGCACCTTGTTGGGCCGAATACGCACACGGCCCATTAAGGAAGAATGCGAATGGTTGATGGGCCACAGAAGGAGGAAGCCCATTAACCGAGTAGGAGAGGGAGCAGGCGACGACGCCGTTTTGACGGTAAAAGGATGTTGCAACAGATGAGAGATCTCCGGAGAAGATCCAGGTGGCCGAAACCTGACCTAGGCGAAGGCTAAGAGCTATAAAAAGGATGTGGCATCAAGAGAAAGGGGATCTTCTTCGGCTTCCCTTCGGAGAGTAACTTTAGCAATT
>OVAN01013815.1:0-12535 GCA_900406275.1 Anastatica hierochuntica | reverse complement strand
CGAGCATAAAAAGAATAAGTATGGCGATTGTAGGCTCCGGACGCGGCGGCTTAATCTTGATGATCAGTGGCACTGTAGATGTCTTCTAATTTGATGCGGTAGCCGAGACTTGAAACCCTTACCGTTGATGCTTTGACGCCTTGGAACTCGAAAGAAAACTCCTACGCTAGAAGCTAGACTAACGCCCAGTTGGTGATTTTGAAATTCTTTTTCATTTTTGAGGATCCTCGGAAAACAAATAAATTTGGAAAAACATTTTATCTTTCGAAAATCTATGACCCTCCGGGTCAGAACCGGAGCGACCTTTAACCTAGGCTCTGATACCACTTGTAATGACCCCGACTCGAGAGGAACAGAATTGCTCCAAATGGTACCGCCAAAACCGGAGCAAATTTCACCAACCGGTCAACAATTACGCTTCTAACTGCAACCTGCAGAAACACCAAGAGAAAAAGAGGAAAAAGAGGAAAAAGAGAGGGGTGAGTGACTTTTCAAACAAGCCACTCAGTGAGGAGGAACCCGACTTCACCTCACCCGATACCCGCTTAACCCGGAAAGTCCAAATCTAATCCTAAACCCCCCCCCCATAGAATGCACCTACTGTGCTTGGCAAGTAACATCTAGCAAGTTGAAAACTTTCTTTCGAAAACACCTCTCTTCTGAGACTCCATTTAAAACTTTCACAAAAATTTTGGATCCTATTGCGTATTATAATCACTTGGCACATAAACGCATGCTCTAAAACTTTCCCACCCACACAGCCTGGATCCCTCTCAAAATCGGACTCACTACCCCTCGGTTCATCCATTTGTTGGGTGAGCAGCTAAGCACAGTCCCTAGGGCGGTTGCGCGACAACCGCCCGTCACTGCCTGCGCCCGAACTTCATCCTAGTGTCGGCCTTCAGGAGACCCTCGCCAGGGACCCGACCATCAACGACCACCAGTGGACAACTCTTGGTTACCCGGAGGTCCTTTTGCCTCGCCGTGCGATACACCATGCATCGGAAAGGCTCACCAAGTTGGTACCCGCCTCTCTGGATTACTTCCGCCTGGAACGGTGCGAAGATCCTACCCCTCACCTCTCAATTCCTTTAGGGTCTTGAGCCCTAGGGCGGGGTGCATCACACCCGTAAACTGGATAGGTGATTATCCAACAGATCCAACAGAGAATGCACATTTACTGGATTAATCTAGACTTACTATCAACTTTCGTAATTCTCAAACAATGCCAAATTAAACCTAGTCATTTTTAGGACTTACGTTCTTTTACAAGTTTTATCCTAGGCTCGACTTAGCGCCCCAACAATCAATCGCGCTTAGGCGTATAAGTCTTTATATCATTATCAATACATAATACATAGTTTTTATTCGTGCCGGGAACTATAGTTTGACACTAGCCGGATTAACCCTAGACTAACGGACAAGCTAAACGAATATCAAATGAAACGAAATCGGGAACCCCCTCCTCACCTTGGCCTCACCGAAGATTCTAGAATGGCTGACTGACGATCCTCCTTCTTCTGAGCTTTTACTCCATGTCGATCCTCTGTCATCCTTCTTCTCCTTTACTGACCCTTCTTTTGAAAAGGGACTTGGAACAGGAACCTGATTAGACCTTAACGGCAACCTACTAAAAAAACGAAAACTTTCCATTTATGGAAACCTGTCCTAAATGGAAACTTTCCTGAAAAGGAAACAATCCCGAAAAGAAAAATTACCAAAAAAGGAAATCTGCCAAAAAAGTAAGCTTCCCTAAAAATGAAACTTACCAAATTTGAAAATCTGCCATATTTGGAAACTTTCCAAAACAGGAAACCTGGACATGGGCAAAATGGTAATTTTACTTACCAAAGGAAATGACATTCTCGGGAACGTCTCAGATCTTCTGCAGCTCTCTTTGACTCTCAATCATTTTTTCTCTATGTCTCATCAAATAATATATAAGATCATTTAATTTTTTAAGAAAATTTATTTTTTATATTTTTTATAGAAATATTTAATATGAATATCTTTCAAAATTTTAATCATTTCTATATTTTGAAAAATTTAACTGAGATCTATTGAGAACCGAAACAAGAAGCAGTTCGGTTTCAATTTAGTTATAATACGAAAAATCGAAACCAAACAATACAAAATTCTTGTTTTTAACTCACTTCAAATCATTTTAAAGCCATAAAATTAATTATTATTTAGTCTGATTTCTTAAAATCAAACGTATGAAATATAATAAAATATGTCTTCTAAGTGAACATGTAAGGTCTCTTTTATACAATAATATCATTGTTCTTCACAACTCTTATAAACAATGTGAGACAAAATAAAACATCACTTTAAATTTTTTAATGCTTTAGACATATTGGACTTACGAAATTGGTTTAAAAAATTTAATAATTTTTTTTATTTTTCACGAATTTTAAAAATAATGTAAAATGATTTTTATCAAAATATTTTAAACTGAAGTATTTATAAACTTTTATCTTTTTTTTAAAAAAATTTAAATGAAAATCGAAACATTAAATGATTTGATTTCGGTTCGTTTTTAACCCGAAAAAATCAAAACTAAAGAATGTGAAAGAAATTATGTTTAACTCAGTTCAAAACGTTTTTGAACCAAAAAAATAGTTACTATTTAATTCGATTTATTAAAACCGAACGCATTCGAAATGTGAAGAAGATGATTTGCAAGTGAACATGGGAGAACTATTTTATATTGTAACTTTATTGCTCTTCTATACATTCACAACCGATGTGGGACAAAAAAACACACCACTTTAAATGTTTTCTGCAAATCTTTTTTATAATTAAAAAAATTCAAATTAAATATTCATTTATTGTTTAGATTTATGTATTAGATCATTAAATATCTTAACTATTGTGGATCATAATTAATGTCACGATTAAATATAAAAATTATATAATTTTTCATTTGTTAGTAACTCCTCAAATCGCTCTAAGCTTGACAACTCACCTTCAAAATTCAAAATTTTCTCTCTCTGTCTCCTCAATTAATATATAGAGATGTTTAAGTGTTTCATTTTTTAAAGTTGTTTATCCTATTTTGTAAAATTTATAGGATGCAACAACACGTACCAAAATAAAAACTAAACCAAACCAAACCCGGGACAAGATCTGCTAAACGTAAAAAACCGAAAAACCAAGGTTTGTCATTTAGTAGTTATTATAACAATTTATGTTTACTCAGTATATGTGTGTTTCGTTTATTGTATTCAGGTATATAAAAAGTTTTGATAAATAATATTTTAAAATTCAATTATTCAGAATACTTAGATGATGGAGATCAAACGTTCATCTGTAGTAATTGCAGTATCCGACTTTGGTATGGTGAACGTATAGGAAAGAAAAGGAATTATAAAAATCATTTGTTTTCAGTTTGTTGTAGACAAGGGAAGGTGGAATTACCTATACTAGAGTTACCTCCAGAGTTGCTGAGATACTTGCTTACGTCTACTGATGAGATAGCTCGACATTTTCGTGAAAACATTAGAGCTTTCAATATGATGTTCTCATTCACATCACTTGGAGGGAAAATTAACTACTCGATAAACACAGAACGTGGTCCATGTGTTTTTTAGATGCACGGTGAAAACTATCATCTGTTGGGTAGTTTGAGACCTAAAGCTGATAATCATGCGAAGTTTGGTCAACTTTATATAAATGATACAGAAAACGAGGTTGCTAATCGTTTGTGCGCTTTGAGGTACTATCATGTTTTTGTATTCATATTATTACAAGCTGGGGAATATTTGACAATTTAACTGATATTTTAAAATTGCGTGTTTCAGCAAAAATGACCTGTCTGTTGAGAAGTTTTCAAAGTTAAAACTGGAATTGGTTGAGCTTTTAAAGAATATGTTGGAAGAGTTTAACCCATTATGTAAGGCATGGAGGATGACTAAGAATCGATTTAGCGAAGGAACTGAAGAGAAGGTTTCTCTTAAGTTAATTGCTAAACGTGGAAAAGATGGCAGAACACATAACACGCCTACATGTGGTGAACTTGCTGCTCTTATTGTTGGAGATTTGGATATGAATCTGGACCATAGGGATATAGTTATCGAAGATAAGGATGGAAAACTTCAGAGGATAAATGAAACACACCCATCTTACTTGCCTCTTCAATATACCTTGTTATTCCCATATGGTCAGGATGGATTTAGGCTTGGCATTCCAACAAAGGACACAGAGACTTCTGATAGGAAAAAAAAGCATATAACTTTACGTGAATGGTTTGCTTTCTGGATACAAGATAGGGTGGGTGAGTTTCCTATTTTGCAAAGCTCAAGGAGGTTATATTAGCAACTTTTGGTTGATTCGTTTACAATCATTGAGTCCAACATGATTAATTATATAAGGAAAAACCAATAGATATTACGATCGTCTAACTTTAAAACATTGGAAGAGTCGAATGCAGAACCAAATGAAAATCCTGTTCTATAAAAGGAGTTCAAGTATATCTACTTGCTTCTTTCATCGGAGGTAAGCGGTATATGTTGCAAAACTACCTAGATGCCATGGTTATATCAAAGCATTTTGGATTTCCTGATTTGTTTATCACTTTCACGTGAAATACAAAGTGGCCCGAGATAACTAGATATTTAGAGAGCCACGATATGAATCCAGAAGATAGATCAGACATCATGTATAGAATAATTAAAATCAAACTGGATTCGTTGGTTGACGATGTGACAAAGAAAAAGATGTTTGGTCAAGTTGTTTCAGGTAAAAAAAATAAAAATACAGTACTCCGTATACTTTTTTGTTTTTGCTTACACAATTTATTTCTGATTGCGCAACTTAACAATTCTAACTAATAATCTTTTTATTTTTCAGCAATGTATACTATTGAGTTTCAAAAATGTGGCCTTCCACATGCTCACATTCTATTGTTCATGCATAAAGATTGTAAGTTCCCAAGCCTTGATGACATCGAAAAAATTATTTGTGCTGAGATACCTGACAAGAATGAAGAACCAGAATTGTATGAGGTTCTTAAGGACATGATGATACATGGTCCGTGTGGTGCAGTAAATGTGAAAAGTCTGTGTATGGTTGAAGGTTCGTGTTCAAAATTCTTTCCCAAAGATTTCAATGACACTACCAAACTAGACGAAGATGGTTATCCGAAGTATAGAAGGAGAAACACTGGTAAAACAGTTGATAAAGTAGGTGTAGATGTAGATAACCGTTTTGTTGTCCCATACAACAAAGAGCTATCTTTGTGATATAGAGCTCACATTAATGTTGAATGGTGTAATCAATCTAGATCTATCAAGTATTTGTTTAAGTATATAAACAAGGGACAAGACAAAGTTACAACTACAATTAATAAACAGAAAACAAGAAAGACATCAGCAAATAAGGAAAAGGATGAGATTGCAGAGTATTTTGAATGCAAGTATATTGGTGTATATTTTTTGTTTTATAATGTTTTTACGCTATGCTAACTATTTATCATAATACATATAATTTTTTCTCAGATATGTATCTCCTTGCGAGGCGACATGGAGAATTCTATCTCATCCTATACACCATAGGACGACTGCCGTACAAAAGCTTATTTTTCACCTTGAGAATGAGCAGCTTATCGTATTCAACGAAGATGAAAATGTAGATGATGTTTTGAACAAGGAATCAGTACACCGTTCAATGTTTTTCGCGTGGCTGGAATGCAATAAACAATATCCTGAAGCAAAAGAACTCACATACATCGAGTTTCCAAAACATTTTGTTTGGAATGCTCAAGGGAAAGATTAGACTCCTAGGAAGAAAGGTTTTTCTATTAGTAGATTAAATCATATACCGACAACGCTTGGTGAAGTGTTTTTTCTTCGTGTGATGATTAACATTAAAAAAGGTCCGTGAAGTTATGAGGAAATAAGGACATTCAATGATGTTGTCTATCCAACATTTAGAGAAGCATGATATGCTATGGGTCTTATGGATGATGATCAAGAATATATTGAAGCCATTAAGGAAGCAAGCTATTGGGGAACGACAACTTTTATTCGTACCTTATTTGGTATTATGCTTATTTCTGAATGTCTTTCGAAACCAGAAGATGTTTGGGAGAAAACATGGGATCTTCTTTCTAAAGATATACTTTACATGCGAAGGAGAATTTTGCGCACACCACGTAACTATTGTTTGAAAATGTCATCTCTTTAATGTGTTATAGTTAAACTGTCACTGAGAAAGGATCGTAAGTTAATGGTGTTAATGCTATTTTATAAATATTTCAGGTTTAATTCTTACCGAGGAACAGATCAAAAACTATGCGTTGATTGAGATTGATAAATTCTTGCAGAATAGCGGTACTGATTTGTCAAAATTTCCCAAGATGCCTGTCCCAGTTGAAAATCAGATTGATTAAACTCTAAATCAGTTGGTCGTAGATGAGCTCAACTATGATCGTGAGAAGCTAAGATCGGTTTTCCATACAATGAGAGATAAGTTAACAAAAGAACAAAGGGTTGTTTACAATAACATCATGGATGCAGTTGAAAATAATAAGGGTGGTGCTTTCTTTGTTTATGGCTTTGGAGGAACTGGAAAAACATTTATTTGGGAAGTACTTTCAGCCGCAATAAGAAGCAGAGGTGAGATTATGCTTAATGTAGCTTCAAGTGGAATTGCAACTCTCCTTTTGAACGGAGGTAGAACAGCTCATTCTCGCTTCTCCATACCTTTAAAACCAGATGAGTTCACAACATGTTCTATTGTTCCTAATAGTCATCAATCAGAGCTTATATCTTTGGCAAAACTTATTATATGGGATGAAGCACCCATGATGAGCAAATTCTGTTTTGAATCGTTACATCGCAGCTTATGTGACATCATTGAAAATCCAAGCAATGATAAGCCGTTTGGTGGAAAAGTTGTGGTTTTTGGTGGAGATTTCAGACAGGTGTTACCTGTTATTACTAGAGGTAATAGGCAAGATATAGTCGGAGCTTCTTTGACATCATCATATCTATGGCCATATTGCAAGATTTTGAAACTTACGAAGGATATGCGACTGTTAGCTGATATAAGTGCGCAAAATGCTGAAGACATCAAATAGTTCTCCCAATGGATTTTAGATATCAACGATGGTAAAATCAATGAGCCAAATGATGGAGAAGCTGAAATTGTAATTCCTGATGAGTTTTTGATAAGAGAAACTTCCAATCCAATAGATTCCATAGTAAGGGCGGTTTATTTTGGGTCAATCTGATGATCCTATATTTTTCCAACAACGTGCTATTTTGTGTCTTACAAACGATGATGTTGACACAATCAACAGTTACATGCTTTCGAATTTGTCAGGTTTGCCATTACCATTTAAAATATATTTACATACATAATCATATAACTTTATTTTATTAATGATATTAATAATTGTAATATATTATAGGTGAAGAGAGAACATATTTGAGTTCGAACAGTATTTGCCCTACAGACAAAAATTTCAATGGAAGTACAGTATACTCACAAGAGTATCTAAACAATATAAGGGTTTCTGGTTTGCCTAACCATATCTTGATATTAAAGATAGGTGCACCTGTTATGTTGTTACGAAATATAGATCCGAAGAACTGTTTGTGTAACGGAACACGAATTCAAATTTCTCAGATGGGTGATCATGTTCTTGAAGCGATTGTTCTGACAAGAAACAAAAAAGTTGTTGGTAAAAAAGTATTTCTTCCTAGGATTCTTATTTATCCATCTAACATAAGATATCCGTTTAAAATGAGACGCAAGCAGTTTCCATTGGCCGTGACATTTCCAATAACCATAAATAAGAACCAAGGACAAACGCTAAAACAGGTTGGACTTTATCTTACAAGGTCGGTTTTTTCACATGGATAATTGTATGTCGCTCTATCTAGAGTATCTGTCAAGCATGGTTTGAAGATTTTGATAACAGACAAGAATGATAGACCTCATAACCATACTACTAATGTTGTTTTAAAGAGATTTACATAAATTTGCCTTAGTATTCTAAATTTGAAATATTCCATTTTATACATTGGACTTACATTTTGTGATTCTTTTGACCATTTATCCGATAAACCAGAAACAAATGATTGAAATTTTTGTTGTTAACTATATTATCATGCTCTTGCTTTAAAGGTTAATAGTCATCAGTCACCGTTTATGTCACTTCTTATATTATCGTAACTTTATACAATCTATAACGCATTCGTTTTTTTAAGAAAACGAAAATCATGGTAAACATTTCATTAAAATGTTTGCCAAGTATGTCTTATATTATAGACTATTTTCCAATTTCTTAGAAAACGTATTAATATACATATATTACTTTTTATTCAAAGCTTAATACTATAATCCCGCGCTTTGCGCGAGTCAAAATCTAGTCTTATATATATCTTAAAAGCGACGGAAAATGAGATAAAAATCTTTGTGTCGTTCAATAAATAGGAGAGACATCAACTAAACTAACTAATCAACATTATAAACAAGGAGGAAATTTCAGCAATTTTAATTAATTTTTAGTGTAGACCAATACATGTCTAAGTAAAAAAAATTCCAATACATGTCTAATGGTATGCTTTTTTTTTACTCTGAAATTCTCCTTTATTGATAATCAGAAGTTAGAAAAGGTTGAAGAAAGACAGGACATTCATGGTAAATAGACCGCATTTGATCAGTTTGTAGAACTTTCCTAGCTAAATGATCCGCATATTGATTTGCATTTCGACACCGGAAACTAAATGTCACCTCCTCAAAGTTATAACTCCATGCTCTAATCTCTTCTAGCATAAATCGAAGACGATGATTAGCAGTGTCCCAATGGAGTGTCTTGCATAAAGTCTGATTATCTCCTTCGAAATCTACTCTTTTATACCCCAAGGACCATGAACATTGTATTGCCCAAATAAATTGTAACACTCGTCTCAACGACCCTCGAGAACAGCGTGCTATTATCCCTAACTTGCCAAACTCGCAACTCCAAGCATAAAGGATCAACTCATAAATCTCATAAATAATTTCTAACACCGAAAATCTCAAAACAAAACTAATAACCGTAATAAACCAAGTCTAAAACCGATAAATAAAATGTCTAAAAGGCTAAAATCAAATAAAACCGTTGATCCCAAAACAACACCAGAAACCGTCCAGCTCATCCGACTATTCGTTAGTCTCACCTGAAAAGGGAAGGGAAAGAGAGGGGTTAGTGATAGGGGAATCACTCAGCGAGGTAGGGATAGCTGCACACGCAAGTCCGCAGACCCGACTCAGCAATACAACCACGCTAGACTAGTCCTTGAACATGCAACAAACATGGCACCTAATGCGCCCATACATAACAATCAATGGTCATAATCTGCGAATTAAGTGATCGCCCACACCCTCCGAAGAGGCTTCCTCAGCATAGGATAAGTGCCCATACACATCGCCGTCGTGGACGCTTTATCGATCTTAGGGCTACGAACAACAGATCGACTTGCTGCTCCGACCCTCCGCACACATGACCCCGAGATACAGCAGTCCGGCTCTGTACCCCACACCCAAGTCTCCACATATATAATTATAACACACACTAGCAAACATCATACGAGACAATCAGTAGTGATATCATCTATTATCCTAAATCCAGTTTAACAAATAAGAAACATTTAGACTCCAAGCACACTAAAAAAATCAAACAAAACATGTTCGGGTGCTAATCTAACGATAATTGATTGCTAAACCAAGGGTCTACAAGGGATTTACGTGGTAGCTCCTCACCTTAGCAAATCGAAAGAAAAGTGCGGCTTCTAAATCTCGAACGCTTAATCAGACTCTCAATATGAAATTAGGACGAAAAATCAATCAGAAAACCTCCGGAACGGAGAAAAACAGATTTAGAACGGAAAAATGGGCCCCACAGATCAAACTGTACTGAATCGGTCAATTGGTCAAAGTCAACGGTCAAATTCAATGTTCGCGGGTCAAAGTCAACTGCCAAAACCGGTCAACGGTCAAACCTGTCAGACTGGTTAAACTGGTCAACTCAACCCAACACAGTCAGCAACGGTCTAACACGTGGACCAATATGATTACGACACGTCAACGGGACTCGCCACGTCAGCAGGACTCGCCACGTCACCAATGACATGTCACCTATGTACCAATTAACTCAGTCAGTAACGATCTGATATGTGGACCAATCACGTTCTGACACGCCAGCAAGACTTGCCACGTCAGTGACACGTCAACAAGACTTGCCATGTCAGCGACACGTCAGCAAGACTGCCACGTCAGCGACACGTCAACATTCAGCGGCGACGATGACTTCCCGACGACGGCGACTTCCCGGCGATGGCGACTGGGGCGGCAGAGACGGCGGCGGCGGCGGATGGCGGCGTGTGGTCTTCATGTGTGGAACTTCTGGCGGCGCGTGCGGGCGCTTCAAGCGTCTGATCAGAGATCGGCTGGCGGCTGTGGCTTCATCTCGGCAAGAGCTTTCCAAAGGTATATTGTATGTTTCCTAATTCCACAAGGTTTGTGAGACCGATCCGTTTAAAGGTTTCAAGGCAAAAATAACAATCCGAACATAATTTTCTCGACGTACCTTCGTCGGGTTCCGGTGACTGAGATACGAGAGGACGATTTCCAGGCTCTATATGTGACAAGCTCGTCGGTTCTCTTAGATCTCTCAGAATTTCTGCAGAGTTTCGACGTTCTAAGCATTTGATGGGGAAATATCTACTGAAAACTCTCTTTAAATAGAAAACCTTACCTCGGGTTTCTGGAGAAATAATTGGTTCTTGTTGGGCCTCAGCAACAATCTCATCTTTAGGGTCCAGTCTGTTACATAAGTGTTGAGCATTCTGCTTCTTCTGTTGTATTCCATCCTTGGAATTGGCTCATTCCACAATTTTTTCTTCGTACCATGTTCGTACTGTATTAACCATTCGATACCTGAGTTACGAGGTCTGACATAGTGTAATGCATCGTAGTTACATTTCACCCATTCCTTTGGTGGTTTAGTCCAATGACTGGTACCATGCGTGTCTCTCTCCTGGCCTAACGCTGCTCTGGTGCCCAACTCCACTCTTGACCTCGCATTAATCCATTCTTTTATGTCGGCGAAAGCTCGTTGGGCAGTAACATCCTCTGGTATGTCCTCACGATTGAAACATAATGTTTCTTGCTTTCCAAAGTTACCACATGATCCAAATAGGTAGTAGTCTGAGTAGTGTCGTTGTTTGCGATTTCTGGTGGCTCATGAGTATGTAACAGAGTTTCTCTTCAATCGATGTTTGGTTATTTCAGATTATGTCAAGGGGTAAACCCGTATGTCTCCAAGTCGCCATTGCGTAAGGACATGTAAAGAAAACATGGACCTCTGTTTCCTCATGTGTACAATTTCGGAAACACCATCTAGTCACTTGAATATGTTGATATTATAAATTAGATGCAACTGCTAAGGTATGTGATCCTAGTTGCCAGAGAAAGTGTTTCAGTTTTGGGCTTGTCTCCACTTTCCATACATCTTCGACAATGTCGGGTACATTGATCATGGGCGGTGGCAAGTCTTCATCGCTTTGGTCATGATGAGATGCAAGCCAGAACCCAGACTTTACCATTTAATTACCATCACTAGTTAAACTTCAACATACAGTATCATGGACTCGATTGAAGGGGAAGAACACTTTCCATATGAGGTAATGATCTTCAGGAGCAATAATGCTTTGAAGCTTTGACTCATCCCAGTGGTTTGTCTCGGAATCAATTAATAATGACACAAGGAGATGACTATTGATCGGCGGTAACACTATTGGTGGTCGTGGAGGAGTCATTGGCAGCCAAGAATGGATCCCAATTTGCGTGGTCTGACCATCCCTAATACAAACTTGGATGCCTTTTCGAAGTAGCTCACACCCATAGAGAACGGATCTCCATCCATAAGATGGTTTTATACCACAATTTGCGTGTAGCATATCGCCATTTCTGAAGTATCATCCTTGGAGCATTTTAAACAACAAGGAATCAGGTCGTTTTAATATTTCCACGCATGACCAGCCAACAACGCTTGATTAAAATTTCTCACACCAGGAAATCCCAATCCGCCACTCTTCTTTGGTGTCGATAGCCACTTCCACGATATCTAAGACATCTTACGTTGTTCCGTTGTTGATCCCCACCAAAAATTTTCCATTATACTATCCAACTCAGAACATATTTTTGCCGGTAATTGGAAACAATTCATCGTATAAATGGGCATCGCAAACAACACTTTTGAGTAACATTTCTTTGTCGGCTATGGATAAGAACCTAGTGTGCCAACTGTGGATCTTATGCTTGAATTTCTCCACCACAAACCGGAACATGTCTTTCTTTTTATGACCAAATTGATTTGGGAGTCCTAAATACTTACCTCCTCCTCTAGTATTAGGTATTCGTAGTATCCTCTGCACACTCTCGCGTGTGTGGTCATAAACATGTTGTCCGAATGTGATGGCAGATTTGTCGAGATTAATATGTTTTCAGGATGATGCGGCGTAGTCTGTAAATATCTGGCTGA
>OVAN01013814.1:0-12535 GCA_900406275.1 Anastatica hierochuntica | reverse complement strand
TTTACCCATGTAGTGAACATTGACTTTCTCAACTTTGACAAACTCAAAACTTTACAACTCAAGATTCAAAAACCATAAAAAAAAAAAAAAACCAAAGTGTGTGACTGAACAAAGAACCTCTCTTTGGTTGTATCCAACAATGGCTTCCTCAGACAATCTGCCGAAATACTCCCTATCGGTTTCTGGATCTTTAGCAAAATTGCGTTCATCGAGAAAGGCAGGGTAGAAATCGAAAAGCACCCGGAACATTGAGAAATCGACGTCAAAGCCCTGGCTCTTCCTGATCTGTTCGTTGATAAGTTCAAACTCCTCTTGTCGCGTGTACTCGTGATCCAAATCTTCTTCTTTTTTGCCTCTAATCCGATCCAACAAAAGGTCCGTACCCTCGGGCTCATCACCAAGTAGATACATGGAGGTTGCGCGAACACATCGTGGATCGAATGGGTCACTGCAGATTTCGTAATCACTTGTCATCTTCCCAATGATGTAAAAACCCTAATTTTACAATTTGGGGAAGAACAAAACAAAAAGACGCACAAGTAGAAACTGATTTTATAATATTATTTTATCTAGACCGATGGGATTCTAAACCACAGATATTTTTTTATATCAGATTCTTTTTCCCATTTTGATAAAATCCACTTCACATCCGTGATTTGGTCTCTATATTAAAACCGATAAAATACGGTTCACAAAACCGATTTCTTAATTAGAGCTTTGTGAAACTAACCGATTTCTTAACCGGTGTAGCAAGGTATTTTAAACCGGATACCCGTATTGCTGTGATACATTTTTAAAGTCATGTGATGAGAGACATGAGTCAACCAAACATTATGAGAGAAGATTAAAATTTTGCCTCTATTAATTAAGTCTACGACTAAGATACTTGTTGGCATTTGTTTTGAAGCCAAAATCAAGAACTAGTCTTACTTCGCTCACAACATTTATATATCGATAGAGTATAGTAAAACAAAATTAAGGACTGTTTACAATTTAAAGAAGACAATGTACACAATGAAACATATATAGCTGATTATACCTTGGTTTCTTTGCAACTTTCTTGGAGTCTACATCATATTTTACGCCAAATCCAAATTGTATGCGAATAAGTATCTTCCCCTATACCGTTAAACCGTTTGAAACATTTCTTTCAATTCTAGAATCTTGAATCAAACCCGAAACCTGAAACTTAAAAACCCGAACACAAACCGACCCTGAAATAATTTCAGGTATACTCGACTCTCTCTTATGTTATTAAAACCGTTTCAAGCTCGAAAATATCCGAATGCAATCCGACCTAAATTATAAAAAAAAAATTAAAAAAAAATCTAAATGGTGCTTGAACTTTCACCCCCTAGTTTTATACATTGAATATTTGTGTAGCACATGACTTAACAAAAAAATATATTATAAACAAAAAGTTTTATTGACAATAGTAGTGTTTAAGAAGAATTTTGAAAAAATAGTTTAGACATTCGTTTGACATATAAGCTTTTTGACAAAAATTACTTAACAAAAATTTTTCGGGATGAATAATACAATCGTGGAAAATTATAGCTCTAGAAAACTAATAAAGTAATCATAGTTTTAGTAGAATGTAATTACTATCACTGTGTCATCTAAATTTTTAGAAGATTAAATAGCATTTGACATAACAAAAGAAAATTCTACACGCAAAAGAAAAATACAATAGCTTATTAACACTTAACACATTGTCTTGATGCAACTATTTTCATTCTTCTCCCTCTGACTCTGACTCTGACACGACATCTTCAACACCATCTCGACTGAAAACAAAAGGGGTTCCAGGCACGGGATCCTCTCCAGGACGAGCTCGACGAAAAACAATTGGCGGTTTATCTGCATTACCATTCAAGCAACCAAATATGTCAGCTTAGCTAGCACTGGACAAAGTTATTCCGTATTATCAATATAATGTATTGCACTTCTCTATGTTATATGGAAAAAGCAACAACAACTCACCTATGTCATAATGCATGGGAAGAAGTGTTTTCACGCGAACGGGAGCTGCCATCATCTCTGCATTACATAGACACACACACACATCAAGAAACAGAATATGCAACTAATGAGACATTACACAGCTATTGAATGTATTATGTATTATCTTGAGGGACAATAATTTAAATGTTGAATGTATGTATTATCCAATCGCACTAATTAGTTTTAATGCTCATATCCACTTTGTAGTAGCTGCAGATTTCACTATATAGTTAGTTGTAAAAATTTCAAAACATTTTATCATAAAATAACAATAAATATGTTTATTCACTGCACTGTTATGACTAGGCAAAAATCAAATATATCAGCTTCTAGTGTATATACTACAGAACTATACAAATATTATTTTTCTCCCTTTCCCAAAAAAACTATACTATTCAATGTTACAAACGGTCGTTTAGACCCCAAAAAAGTGTTAGGCGGTGATGACCCCATACGAATTGCTCATAATCGGTGAAGAAATTAGACTGAAAAAGTAATATTATATGTGAAAAAGAAAGAGAAAAAAGTGAATAAGCGTTTGCGTTTTGATATAAATTTTATTTATATCCTTGTTGTATTTTTATATGATAGGTCATACCATATTTTGGTAGGGATCTCAATCACATAGGTTTATAATCTTGTGGTATTCGAAAGCATGATAACGTGCACATAGGTTTATAATCTTGTGGTATTCGAAAGCATTTATTATAGCCTCGTGTACTAAAAATAAAGTGTACAAAGTGAATATGGTGCAACTTATAATCGTTTGTCATAAGCAAATGTGATACAATCATACAAGCAGTTAATAATGAATGAGTATCAATTGATCACTGTTTGTAATGAGATTAGATGAATTATTTCTAGGTTTGTTTGTTGTGACACAAATGTACCAAATGTTGTTCGTTTAACGATACTTAATTTGCATCCAAATGCAACATCTAAATATTTGAGATTTTCGATAGAAAAAATTAGATATTTGAAATGCTACAAAATATTAAGTTTGGATACAAATTTTGCATATTGAAATTCAAAAAACTAAAATATTCTTATATAGAAAAAAATTTAACTAACAAATTATCAAATGTAAAAATTATCGAATTGTGAAAAAGCAAAAAGAACGCGAATTAACAAAGCCGCAAAAACTACCAAAACTGCTAAAACCACAAAAAACACTAAATATGCAAAACCGCTAAAACCACGAAAACCGTAAAAACTGTTAAAAGTGCAAAAAATTGTAAAGCCGCTAAAATTGCCAAAAAATAATAAAAGTGCTAAAACGCAAAAACTGTTAAAACAAAAAACCGCAAAAACTTAAAAAACTACTAAAGCCGCAAAAATTGTTTAGTTGCAAAAATCGTTAAAACAACAAAACCATAAATCTCCAAAATCGCAAAAACCACAAAAACCGTTAAAACTGCTAAAACCGAAAAAGCTGCTTAAACCCAGAACCACTTAAACTGAAAACTCGCTAAAACCGAGAAGTCCGTTAAGACCACGAAAACATCCATAACCACAGAAAACACTAAAACAATAAAACCTTTAAAACCGCCAAATCACTAAAACAGTTAAAACCACAAAACTGCAAAAAGCCCCGTTAAACCGCAAAACTCGCTAAAACTGATAAAACCGTTAAAAAAACCTTGATAACCACAAAAACTGCATAAATCACCAAAACCGCTAAACAAAAAAAATCGTAAACTCCAAAAACCTTTAATACTGCAAAACCCGCTTAATCGCAAAACCGCTTAAAAATGCAAAATCGCTGCTAAAAAGGTTTTAAAATCGTTAATATCGCTAAAATCGTTAAAATCACAAAAGACTGCAGAAAACCGCTAAATAGAGTAAACACTAAAAGTGAAAATTTGCTAAAACCGAAAAATTTTGAAATTGCAAAAATCTTTAAAATCGCAAAAATTGCTAAAACCGTAAAAATGCATAAACGAAGTCTATTTTATTTAAAAAAATAAAATAAGTTTGAAAAACTAATGTTTTTTTAATTATATAGTGAGTTTATATGATTTTAAACAATTTAGAATAAATGCCGAAAAAGTTTAAAATATATTAGCATAAATGTATGTTATAGTAATTTTCAGTTAGATGCATTTGGATGCTACTACAAATTCACAAACGAACAAACTTGCATCCAAATGCTGCATTCCGATATAAAATTTAGATACAAAAATTAACAACATTATGATGTCGCATCCAGATGCAACATCTAAATTCAACTTCCCGATGTTGCAGCCAAATGCAAAAACGAACAGGGTCTTAATATATTTTATAAGGGTCGGGTAAAAATCCCTAAATACCGACTTGGACTTGAACCGATTCTTGGAAATACTCGAGTGGATTTCTTTCGACGTTATTTTGGGTATACAGTATTATCCGACCTAGACGAGTACCAAAAAAAAAGTTTGAAAAGCTCACCCAAAAAATCCCGAAAGCTTGAAAATTTGGAATCGAACCCGAAACCTTAAACTTAAAAACCTGACAAAACCCAAAAATCAAAAAAAATTTCGAAACATCTAGAGAAAACCTGAGCCCAAGCCCTGGAATACGAAAGTACCTGAAATCGAATCCAAACTGAACCCTGTAATCAATTCAAATATACTCGATTTTCTCTGATGTTATTAAAGCAGATTCGAATTCGAATATATGTGAACCCAATCCAACCTAAATTATGAAACAAAATTGAAAGGTGCTTGAACGCTCACCCCCTAGTTTTAGACAATGAATATCTCTGTCGCACACTTAGACATTCATTAGACATATTACTTAAATTTTTTTTTCCCGGATGAATTATATAATTGTGGAAAATTATAGCTCTAAAAAATTACTAATAAAGTAATCATAGTTTTAGTAGAATGCAAATAATATCACTGTCTCATCTAAATTTATAGAAGATTAAATAGCATTTGACATAGCAAAAGAAAATTCTACAAGCAAAAGTAAAATAAAATAGCTTATTAACACTTAACACATTGTCTTGATGCAACTGTTTTCATTCTTCTCCCTCTGACTCTGACTCTGACACGACATCTTCAACCCCATCTCGACTGAAAACAAAAGGGGTTCCAGGCACGGGCTCCTCTCCAGGACGAGCTCGACGAAAAACAATTGGCGGTTTATCTGCATTACCATTCAAGCAACCAAATATGTCAGATTAGCTAGCACTGGACAAAGTTATCTCGTATTCTCAATATAATGTATTGCACTTCTCTCTATTACATGAAAAAAAAAGCAACAACCACACACCTATGTCATAATGCATGGGAAGAGGTGTTTTCACGCGAACGGGAGCTGCCATCATCTCTGCATTACAGACACAACACATCAAGAAACAGAATATGCAACTTACATCATACCAAACAGAAACAGAACAATTCTTTTAAGAACTAACGAGACATTACACAGCTATTGATATGCCCATAAACACAATAGCATGTGTGTGTTGAAAGAGATCACACACTATGTTATTGCCTAGCTAGTTAGTTAGTAATCTGACCACGAAACCAGTACAACTTAGTTGGAAAGTAAGCCCCAATAATAAAGCATACAAGGGTCTGAGAGAAAAGAAGAATGAAGTCACCTTCTTCTGTTGGCTTGACTCTGAAAATGGGAATCTGAAGAGAACCAGAGCGCTCTAACGTGTGAACTTGATAGATTTTCGATTCAGGACAAGCAGAAGACATATCTCTGGCCCAGAATGTCAGCCAGTGTTCCATATAACCAGTGAATGAGAAATTTGCAGTGAGATGCTCAACAAACACTAGTTTTGTCCCCTGAAAATGTCAACACAACACAACACGGCGATAAACTTAAAATGTTTGTGGCACAACCTTTAGAACATTAACTCAAAGAAGACTAACATTCTCTTGGTTGTATTTGTCAATGGCACGAAGAGTGACAATCTTGATTATATCATCGTTGGTAAGTTTTGATCCACTGATTGGTGGTGCTCCATCGTAAGGATCACAATGATTGAAACAGTAATCATATTTCTCCCACTCAATCCCGAAACCCTAAATCCAAACGACAAACACCATCCATCAGCTTAGATCCAGTTGACCCACAAAAAAAAACCCAAAATTTTCCGAATTAACCCTAGATTCATGAATAATTACAGGCCAAATCAAAAGATCTTACCTGGGTTTCATGGAACTGACAATGAAACCTCAAATACTGTCGTACATATTCATCATTCTCTGGCTCCCAAAGCCGGAGTCTTGCGTACGTCGAAGATGGTTTTGATTCCACGATGGATTTTTCGTCAAGCTTCGGCGTCTTAAGAGGGCGAAATCCATAATCCTCCGTCAGAACACAAACGTCCATGATCGGCCTAAAAATCAGCTTCTCGTTGATAACAAAATCGAAGAACTAACCCTAATTGAGCCAAGACTTGTTCTAGTTTTGACCGTCCGATTCTGGTTATCTGCGCAATCGGGTATTCAATTCGGTTATGATATCGGTTCGGATTCTTTTGGTTTCGTCGAGATTTAGATCCTATTACATATGTACAAACATCGGTTTGGATCAGAAATTTTTTGTTTGGTTTTATTCGATTTTGGTTCCGAAGGTTAAAGATTTATCCGATTTTTTTTCCGGTTCTAAAGAATCTAAACCAAAACTGACGATTTCTTTTTTCAATTTCCAGATTTAATATCCATATTGGAAGTTTGGAACCCATCACAAATCTGTTCGATCTGGCTTCGAGTCCAAACTTTTGGTTTCGGTTCCAAAGTTTAAAATCTATTTAGTTATTTCTCTGGAACAAGAATCGCAAATTTGGTTTGGTACACAAACAAATATTGTTACATGGTATTTTAGGTATCATATATTATTTAATCCTGACTTGAACACTAACTAGTTGGTTCCCGCGAATTCGCGGGTGTAAGTAGAGGTAGACAAAATATTTTTAATTCAAAGAATCAAAGTAAATCCGACCCAAAAAGGGTGATAACGAATTTGAACCGAAATTAATAAAAATATATGTATGGATGCAAAACTTCCATACAGAAAAATGGAAACGGATCTTGGCACGAATTGAGATATTTTGAGCATTCAAAAATGCCTAACTTTCAATTATATACTTAAATATATTAGTTATTTTATATATAATATCCGAAATATCTAAAATATACAAAAAATACCTGAATTACCAAAAAAAGTTGGATTGTTGAAGATTTTAGGTATCTTTAGATTTTTTCTAGATAATTTAAATGGGTATCAAACCTGCAAAGATGTGAACCGAACCTAAATCGAAATGTATAGATATCCGAATAGAATTTAAACATCTAGCTTTGAACACTCGTAACCCGAATTAACCCGATAAAGCTCGAACGGATATCTGAACGTCCGCTCGAACGCCCACCCTTAAATAAAAGTATTATATGTAGGATTTAACTATACAATGATATATTTTATGTTTACTTATCATAATAAAATATATTTTTCATTTATTATAATTCAAATGTGATCTTTTGTTATCTATTTTTAATATATTAAATTAAAAATGAAAAATAGTTAATTGTTTGATTAGCAATTACTCAGTAACAAAGAATTTTTCATGAAAATCATTGTTAGATCCCTATCAAATGTACGAAATTGTTTTTAAAATATTGAATGTAAAGTTTTGATATTGTAATCAATTTTTTCTTGACTTATTATCTACTTAAATTGTCTTATAGATCAAGTTAAAAAAATTGATTCAAACATTTAATACACAAACAATAAAAATCGACGTAAACATGCAAAAAAAAATCAAATTTTTTTATAAAATACCGATAATTTAATGTAAAATTGTAAGATTGATTTCCACGTAAATATAGTGACATGTAGGGTTTAGAGTAATATTTCAAGTGATTTTGCGGTTTTGGTGGAAAAAAGTGATTTTGCGGTTTAGGCGGAAAAACGTGATTTTGCGGTTTAGGCGGAAAAATGTGATTTTGCGGTTTGGGGAGGGGAGTGATATTGTGGTTTTGGCGGAAAAGTGATTTTGCGGTTTTGGCGGGAAAATGTGATTTTGCGTTTTTGGCGGAAAAACGTGATTTTGCGGTTTTGACGGAAAAACGTGATTTTGTGGTTTTGGCAGAAAAACGTGATTTTGCGGTTTAGACGGGAAAACGTGATTTTTCGGTTTTGCGTTTTTGGCGGGAGAAAAGTTATTTTGCGGTTTTGGAGGGAAAAATGTGATTTTGCGGTTTTGGCGGAAAAATGTAATTTTGCGGTTTAGGCGGGAAAATGCGATTTTACAGTTTTGGCGAAAAATGCGATATTGCGGTTTAGGTGGCAAAATGTGATTTTGCGGTTTTTTGGTGGCAAAATGTAATTTTGCGGTTTTGGCGGAAAAATATGATTTTACGGTTTTGGCGAGAAAATGTGATTTTGCGATTTTGGCGGAAAAATATGATTTTGCGTTTTTGGTTGAAAAATGTAATTTTGGGTATGTGATTTAAGGTTTGATTCTAATTTTTCATTTTGCTTAGGGATATTTTAGTCTTTTATGTTTTTAGATGGATCATCTCCATTCAAATATTTTTTAAAAATTTGTGTATATTTTACAAAATCATTCAGATGATCCATATGGATGATCCATCCGGATGATGCTGAATTATGCACCAAACGAACAACAAAACACAAATTCATCCAGATGGATCATCCGAATGAAGATACGAACAACCCCATATATATTTCATTTTCTAAGAGATGGGTTACGTAATGCATACTGTCTTTTGACTCCTTGACTTTGGTTTAGCGGGAAAACCAAACCTTATGTTTTCATACGCCCCCTCGAGATAATTGTCCGTATAACCATTAATCTCGACAATATCCCAGTATAGGATTAAATTCGGGTTAGATCGGCCGGACTAATTTCATGTCGGACCGATTTTGGTTCAGATCGATCGGATCTCTTTCGATGGGCCGGATCGATTTTGGTTTGGTAGGGGCAGCGTGTGTGTAGGATCTGGGCCTTGATACCATGTTAAGTTTCATGGGCTTTCAACTCAAAACCAATTGACAATGAGTGGATTGGCCCATGTTACTTATATATTACTTAGGTCCCATCATATTTCCGATGTGGAATATATCTTCACAAGTATCTTAGGAAGTAAATGAGAGCCAATCTGCCTATGGCTGAGATAAATAAAATTTGATTTTCTTTTTCTAACATAACATAGATAGGTAGGTCGGTTATGGGTTGCGTTTTGGTACAAGACAAAACGTACATACACTCATACACATATAGAATACAAGAATCAACATACGAAAAACTAAAAACCATACAAAGAGAATTATATATCCCAAATTCTAATTACCTTTAGTGACTTACATGATATTATTTCTAATAATTTTTATAAATAAATTATTTTGGAATAGAGTTAGGACACAAACAATCTCTTATTGTCATAATTCCATTGCGCTCGTTTTGACTCAACAATGAATAATATGCTCGTTTTTTCTTGCTTTTTCATAATTTGTATATGCATTCTTAATTAACATGTATATACAGCAAAGGTTGCATCTAAGATAACCATCACAGAGCGAAGTTTCACCAGTGCTATCAGTTCTTCTTCGTTTACTATTTTGTTTATAAAACCTTAATTGAATGTAGTTAATTGTAGCGGCCCATGTAGTCTTATCAACAACGTCAACATGAACAGTATATAAATTTTTATATATGGTTTGGTCATTTTAGATTATTTGATTTTTTTTATTCTCGTTTGAAATAATTGTAGTGAGATAAATACGAATTTTGTTTGGCCTAATTAGATTTTACCAAAATTTTGGTTCGAACTTGTTTAAAAACAAAATCATAATAGAAGAGAAAGTATGCGTCACTTTTTATAGTGTTGGTTCGTGCTAAATCCATGATTGCATGGAAATTTCAAAATCGTAACTCCAAACAAAACATGTAATTAGTAATTATGTAAGCTTAATATTAAAATCTAGTTTTTTATAGACATATTTACTTATGCGTTTTATTTATAAATGACAGGTATTCGGCAGCCACAAGACGATTCTTAATATTAGAATATTGCGATATATTAGAGTTTAAGAGGAGATTTTAATAAATTTGTAGTGAAAAAGTTAGTTTTCAAAAATTGTAATTGAAGACTAATTTTCTAATATTGAAACTATTTGGTGTATTTTTACTATTTTGTTCAAAATTTATGTGTATATCAAACTTTCTAATATGGATAATAAATAACAAATATATACTTTGATCTTCTTGATCAGTGGTGTCACTAAGTATGTCTTCATCCCTCCAATCTTTTCAATATATTTTATCATTTCTAACATCCTAAAAACATATTTATACAATATTAATGAAAAACTAGAAAATGTGATTTTTAAAAAATAGCAAAACATATTTACCATGTACTGTGTAAAATATATTAAATAAAAATAGCTTATTTATATATTGTATATTCTACTTTTCTAAGCTTCTTTTAATAAAAATTTGTACATACTTGCTAACTTATTAAGATTCAATTTAGTACACTAGTATAGCATCACTAGTGCATACAAAGTACAGTAAGATATTTTTAATTTTTATTGAAAATATTGATTAAGTTTTCAAGTTTAAATATCTATTTTTTACAGTTTAAGAATGTCTTTTTGTCACAATGTGGAGCTATATGTTTGAAAATAAATCATAGAAAAGTTTTGGATATTTGATATATTAGAGTTTGAGAGGAGATTTGAATAAATGTGCATTAAAAAGTTTTTCAAAAATTGTACTAGAAGACTAATTTTTTAATAATGAAACTATTTGGTGTATTTTTACTATTTTTCAAAATTTATGTGTATATCCAACTTTCTAATATGGATAATAAATAACAAATATATACTTTGATCTCCTTGATTTGTGACGTTGTTAAGTATGTCTTCATCCCTATAATCTTTCCAATAGGTTTTATCATTTCTAACATCCTAGAAACATATTTATACAATATTAATGCAAAATTAGAAAATATGAATTTTGAAAAATAGGAAAATATAATATTGTTGAAGAAACTTAACCGTTGGATAATCGTCGTCCGAAGGGGTCAAACGCTAAATTTAGTCATATAAATTTCTATCTGTGAGTTGTAAAAAAATTTATATTTATGAGTTAAAGAGATTACTGTGGTATTTTTTGGAGGAACATCACCAACTTTTGATTTCGATAATTACAGGCCAAATCAAAAGATCTTACCTGGGTTTCATGGAACTGACAATGAAACCTCAAATATTGTCGTACATATTCATCATTCTCTGGCTCCCAAAGCCGGAGTCTTGCGTACGTCGAAGATGGTTTTGATTCCACGATGGATTTTTCGTCAAGCTTCGGCGTCTTAAGAGGGCGAGATCCATAATCCTCCGTCGGAACACAAACGTCCATGATCGGGAACCCTAAAAATCAGCTTCTCGCTGATAACAAAGTCGAAGAACTAACCCTAATTGAGCCAAGACTTGTTCTAGTTTTGACCGTCCGATTCTTGTTATCTGCGCAATCGGGTATTCAATTCGGTTATGATATCGGTTCGGATCCTTTTGGTTTCGTCGAGATTTAGATCCTATTACATATGTACAAACATCGGTTTGGATCTGAAATTTTTTGTTTGGTTTGATTTGATTTTGGTTCCGAAGGTTAAAGATTTATCCGATTTTTTTTTCCGGTTCTAAAGAATCTAAACCAAAATTGACGATTTCTGTTTTTTCAATTTCCAGATTTAATATCCATATTGGAAGTTTAGAACCCATCACAAATCTGTTCGATCTGGCTTCGAGTCCAAACTTTTGGTTTCGGTTCCAAAGTTTATAATCTATTTAGTTATTTCTCTAGAACAAGAACCGTAAATTCGGTTCGGTACACAAACAAATATTGTTACATGGTATTTTAGGTATCATATATTATTTAATTTTGATTTGAACACTAACTAGGTGGTTCCCGCGAATTCGCAGATGTAAGTAAGGATTGACAAGATACTTTTGATTCAAAGAATCAAAGCAAATCCGACCCAAAAAGGGTGATAGCGAATTTGAACCGAAATTAATAAAAATATATGTATGGATGCCAAACTTCAATACAGAAAAATCGAAACGGATCTTGGCACGAATTGAAATATTTTGAGCACCCAAAAATGTTTAACTTTCAATTGTATACTTACATATATTAGTTATTTTATATATAATATCCAAAACTAGGTGTTGGCCCATGGTTTATTTTCAGAAAATTAATCCAAATTTAAGAGTGCTCATTAAGAAAGTGAAGCCTAGGGGTGAATGTAGACATTATTTTTATGGGTGGAGGGAGCACTATTTAAATTGTTCAAGAAATTAAGGGTTAAACTACAAAAATAGAGGGGCATTATTAAAATTATTATAAATTTTACATAGAATTTTGAAAAATAACCAGAGCAGTTGCCCCTCTCTTACGTAATGTGGCTTCGCCACTAGTGAAGCCAATAATTTGTAACACAAGGTATTGACAACAATCCTTCTTATATATTAAAAGAGAAGTCTATTTAGTGATTTTGTCCACATG
>OVAN01013813.1:0-12535 GCA_900406275.1 Anastatica hierochuntica | reverse complement strand
TTCTAACACCTAAATGCATTATATACAATCTAAATGCAACTAAAACACATAATAAATGATGCTAAATATGCGTTAAATTATTAACACATCANTTAAATTATTAACACATCATGCATACATTTTCTTTGCATTTTGTAGGTGCAACTTTGGATGAATTTATGGAGGCTCTAGGGATGGATTCAAGGTGGATTTGGAGCTAAGAAATCAAGGAAAAAGGAGCAAAAGGCTATGGAATAATTGAGGATCAACAAGTTATCAAAGAGGAGCAAGAAGCCATCAAAACTGCTAAAGGGGAGCTCCCATCGACCTCAAGGTCGATGGCTGGCTACCTAAGGTCTATGGGAGCCTACATTTCCCGCAAACAACACCCTTGATGCTAAAGGAAGGCTCTCATAGACCTCATGCTTGCTCCCATCGACCTTGGAGGTCGATGGCTGACTCCCTTTGCCCGAAAATGCCTTTTGTTAGGGCTTCCTCTCTTCTCTCTTTAGTATAAATAGACCTCTTATGCTCCAAGAACAAGCAGAACTTTCCCTTAGCTTAAAAACCTCTCTTTTAAACACTTTTATTTATGTTCTAAGTTGATTCTCTTGATCTTTTCGATCAAGAGTCTCTCTTGTATCTCAAATCTTTTATCTATCAAATCATTCTTATATTTCTCATCTTTTCTCTCTTCTCTGATATGATTTGTGAGTACTCTTTTCTTGGATCTTGGGGATGGTAGATTTGAGATGATTTGTGGTTAGGTAATGGTATTTAGTAATAAATAGGACTTAGATCTCTATGGTTTAGTGTTATTAATGTTAGATCTAGGATAAAAACTAGATCTTGACATGTATACATTTCACGCCTGAGAGGTGTTCAATGAAATGTCTAGGAGAGCCTAAAGTATGCCAAACTTAGCTTAGCCAACAGGAGTTGATAGCTATGAGTTTGGTGACAAAGTGGAATGGTTTTTAATGATTTCTTGCTAAATGATCACAACAAAAGAGAGTTGAGTGAAATATGTTAGCTTGCAAATATGACTTTTAGCCATGAGAGTGGTATTAGTTCAGGCATTGATTCCATAGTCATGAGGTTTAGTTCTTGTTGATTACTCTTGTTACACCATTACCTAGCTTCTAAATTGGATATTTGATTAGGCTAGGATTAGATCTAGGGTTTTGATGGATTATTAGGCTAGATCTTGGCATAGATTCCTACTAGATCTAGTTTAGTTCTTCATAGTTATTTGCTTGCTCATTAACACCTAGAAAGTGTTAGATGAAATGCTTGTGAGAACTAGATCTATGTCTTTCACTTGGGCCCATGAGAGTGGATGTTACCTAGGTGCTAGATGGCTATAAGGGCTTGAGACTAACTATCACATACATGCTTAGATGGGCAACAAACGAGAGTTGAGGCTTGTAGTGTATATAGATGAATAGATCTCCGTCACGAGAGTGGGTTGATCGATTATAAAGGGATCCTTGGTCTAAGAATAGCTTAGATCCTCCAATAAAGTCTTACCAAAGTCCATCCCACTTCTATATTTAACCTGAACCTATAATCATCATCCCAAGATCCATCTTTATCTTTTTGCCTTTACTTGCTTATTTATTTAAGTTTCTACTTTATGCTTTTATTTATGCTTTAGTTTATGATTTACTTTAATGTTTTACATTGCTTGTTTATTTATGCTTACTTGATTTGATTTCCTTTAATCACAAAAACCAAAATCCCCCTTTCTTTATTCGCTTAGCTTAAGAATGGTTGTGTATTCTTAATGTTTGAACTTGTCTAGCTAAGGTTTGCTCCTTGTGGTTTGACCCCAAAGTACTACAATATCATATATATGCACTTGCGGATTGTTTGATTGTTAAGAAACGGGCTTTTATAAATTTAAAACTTCGTTGCCTTTTGTTTCCTTTAAACAATCGCGCAACAACCACCAGCATCAAAGGAGTCTCTCAAGATTATCATAGATGCAAGCTTTTCACTTTCTCACTAGCAGGAAAAACACTTCGCTGGGTGAGATGACTTCCACCGAATTCAATCACCACATGAGATGATTTCAAGGGAGTCTTCCTTGCTAAATTCTTCACAAAGCGGAGAGCTTTACTTATTAGAAGTAAGATCTCCAATTTCTAACAAGGACCTATTGGGCTCTTTCACGAACCATGGGGTCGATTCAAAGACTACACAAGAGAATGCCCACAACATGGTTTTTCTGAAGCAAGTTTGTAGAATACTTTCTACGAAAGAGTAAAGTGTGAGTACAAATTATCGCTAAATATTGCAAGTAATGGTATTTTCATAAATCAACAAGTATAAGCTGCAAGAATGTTGGTTTAAAACCTTGAAAAAAGCTATATCAAGAGTATGACGACTTACAAAGATACTATCTCTTTATATCACTTCATCTTTCATTTCAAAGATAAAGAGGATTATTTTTTTCTCTTTATACAGAATAAGCACCACCTCAAAAAGTCCTAGATGGTGTGAAAGAGGCTTACCATGATCCCTTTTCAAGAATATTTTGATTAATTTCCAGAAAATCTTCGAGAACAATCAGGTAATCTCATAGAAAGTCAGAATCTAAGTTTTGGCAATCGAGCTCTCTACAGACGATTTCGTCCCCAACAAAGGTTCTACACTCAACAAAAGCTTCCTCATGGAGCATATTTCAAGCCCCAAAAATAGTGTGTTAAGGCAAATCAAGATGGTTCTTACATATCGAATCAACAGCCCAATTTAGATAATAATTAACAAGTTGATTCTAGAAGACATCAAACAGGGGGAATTTGAATCAATGGTGAACGAACTCCTGAATGAGATAAGATATATTCACAAAGAACTCATTTCAAGATAAGTCAAGTTCAGCTAGGAATCAGAGACAAGCTTGATGCACTCTCTTCCCATGTAAAGAAACAAAATCTTCAAATTGTCAATATTGCTAGTTCTCTCAAGAAACCATTTGATTTTCTTCTAGGACAAACTAAGGTTAATCCAAGGAAAGAACATGTTGCAGCCATTCAATTAAGAAATGGAAAAGAGCCTAATGAAGTTAAGAAGCCTGAGAACCCCCAGGAGAAAGGTTAGCCATACTTTTAGCCCTTAAGGAAGAAACCATTGAGAAAGACAAAGTTGTCCAAGACAATTATGAGGAAGATGATGATATCCAAGAAAATGTGGGAGACGATGTAGATCCACATCCTTCACCATGATTCTGCAAGCCTAGGATACCTTATCCTAATGCTTTGAAGAAGCTCAAGAAGGAGAAAGAACAAGCAAAGATTAAGGACCTTATAAGCCAACAAACTGTAAGGCTCCTTTCGTTGACGCTTTTATGATCATACTAGCTTTTAGAAAATACACAAAGAGCATCTTGACCAGCAACGTGAGTCTAGAAGAAGGAGTCATGATGATTACTAAAGAGTGCAGCACCGCCGTACAAGGCAATATTCTTGAGAAACTTGAAGACCCAGGTAGCTTTGTGCTCTCTTGTAAAATTGAAGGTAAAACCTTCAAACAATCTCTTTGTGACTTTGGAGCAAGTGTAATTTCGATGCCATATTCAACAGATAAAAATTTTGGCATCACAAGTTTCAAACCCATGAAGATCCAATTGGTTTTCGCAGATCGCTCATTGAAACGTCCAATTGGTGTAGTTGTTGACATGCGAGTTATGATAGGTGATTGCTTAGTCCCAGCTGACTTTGATGTCCTTGAATTGGACAAAGAACCTAAAGATCCTATCATCCTTGGACGTCAATTCTTAGCTACTGTAGGGGCAATCATAGATGTAAAGGGAGGAAAGATAGACCTGCATCTTGGAGACTTAACAATGCAGTTAGAAGTTGTTAAATCTCTGCAGAAACAAAAGACTGATGGACATGCTTTTAAGGTGGATCAATTGACCAAATCCTCTGGAGAAATCTATGAAGAAATGCTTCTAAATGACCCCTTGGTGATAGCCTTAACAGAAACCTAAGAAGAAGATGGATATTTCAGAAATGAAGCAAAATGGTTTGTCAAGAGGCTTAATTCTACAAAAGCTCATAGTAAACCTAAGAATTTGTAGACTTGGAAGACAAATAGGATGAACCAAAAGCCCCCAAACTTGGTCTTAATGAAATCCAAAACCCTTGGAGCGAATAAAAAGCTCCTAAGGTCGAGCTCTAGGAGCTTCCAGTAGGTCTACGTTATGCTTTCCTAGGCCCTAACATGACATATCTCTTCATCATCAATTCAGGACTTAACAATGTGGAGATTGGTTTACTTCTATGCAAACTCAATAAGCATAGAAAGGCTTTCGGGTATTACTTGATGATATCACTGGCATATCTCCTTATTTATGCATGCATCGAATCCATTTAGAATACGAATCAACTTCTTCTATTGAATCCCAAAGAAAGTTGAATCTGAATTTGAAGGATGTTGTTAAGATAGAGATCATGAAGCTTCTCAAGACCAGAGTAATATATGCCATTTTGGATAGAAAGTGGTTAGTCCTGAACACGTGGATCCAAAGAAAGGAGGAGTCACAGTTGTTAGGAAGGAGAACGATGAGTTGATCCCCACAAGAACCATCACTGGACATCGAATGTGCATTGATTACCAGAAACTCAATGCCGCGACCAGAAAGGATCATTTTCCTCAAACATTCATTGATCAAATGTTGGAACGGATTCCTAATCATCCTTATTATTATTTCCTTGATAGCTATTCAAGATTCTTTCAAAATTGCCATTCACCCGGATGATCAAGAAAAGACAACCTTTACATGCTCTTATCGTACCTTTGCATATCGAAGAATGTCATTTGGACTTTGTAACGCTCTAGCAACCTTTCGTAGGTTCATGATGTTAGTATTTACTGACTTTATAGAATAGATAATGAAGGTTTTCATGGATGACGTCTCAGTTTATTGACCTTTTTTTAGGGATGTCTGCAAAATCTCAGTAAAGTGCTACAGCGATGCGAAGACAAACACCTTGTGCTCAATTGGGAAAAATGTCATTTCACGGTAAGAGATGGGATTGTCCTTGGACATCAAATCTGAGGAAAGGGAATAGAAGTTGACAAGCCAAAGATAGAGGTTATGATGAGTCTACAGCCGCCAATGAACGTAAAAGGTATAAGGAGTTTTCTTGGTCATGTTGTTTTTTACAGGAGATTTATGAAGGATTCTCTAAGATAACTCGACCACTCACTCAACTCCTATGTAAGGATGTCCCCTTTGAGTTTAATGATGAATGCCTAATTGCATTTAACAAGATCAAAGATGCTCTTATCAGCGCCCCAATTGTGCAGTCACAGACTGGGAACTTCCCTTTGAAATCATGTGCGATGCAAGCGACTACATTGTAGGAGCTATTCTAGGACAAAGGAAGGACAAGAAACTTCATGTTGTTCATTATGCAAGCAGAACTTGGGACGATGCATAATGCAACTATGCAACCAGCGAGAAAGAGCTTCTAGAAATTAACTTTGCGTTTGAGAAGTTTAAGTCTTATTTGGTGGGTTCTAAGGTAATCTTTCACACTGAAAATGCTGCCATTAAGTACCTACTATCAAAAAAGATGTCAAACCACGTCTCATAAGGTGGACTCTCTTGCTACAAGAGTTTGATTTAGAGATCGAAGATAAGAAGGGTGCAGAAAATAGTGTGGCAGATCATCTTTCTCATATGAGGATCGAAGAGTCGCTGGCCATGAACGATTCCTAACCTGAAGAACAAGTATACGCGATGAATGCCATCACCAAATAAACTTTGAGATCCTCACGAACAGTAAAAAGAAGAGGAAACCCCTTCGGTACTCCATGGTATCGACATATAGCCAACTTTCTTGGGGCTGACATTGAACCTCCCCAATTCTTTGGCTACAAGAAGAAGAAGTTTCTAAGAGAAATTATGTTCTACTTTTGGGACGATCCTGATCTCTACAAAAATTATATGGATGGGATGTTTCGAAAGTGTGTTCCAGTAAAAGATGTTGCTGGAATCTTCCATGGATGTCACAACTCAGCCTATGCTGGCCACTTTGCTACATTCAAAACCGTTTTTGAAATTCTACAAGCTGGTTTTGGTGGCCTACAATGTTTAAAGATGCGCAAGCATTTATATTAAAATGTGATGCTTGTTAGAGAATGAGAAAAATAAGCAAAAGGAATGAGATGCCACATAACTTCATCCTTGTAGTTGAAGTCTTCGGTGTAAGGGGAATAGACTTCATGGGTCATTTTCTCATATCGTTTGGGAATCAATACATACTTGTGGCAATAGGCTACATGTCTATGTTGGTGGAAGCAATAGAAATTCCCACTAATGATGCAAATGTTGTCATCAAAATTTTCAAATCTATCATCTTTCCTCGCTTTGGAGTTCCAAGAGTTGTCATCAACCATGGAGCTACGCATTTCATAAACAGAGTTTTCGCTAACCTTTTGAAGAAACATGGTGTTAAACATAATATTGCAAGCCCCTACAATCCACAAACCAGTGGACAAGTCAAGATTCAATCGAGTTCTCAAAAGTATCCTGCAAAAAGACGATAGGAAAACAAGAAAAGATTGGTCATCCAAACTAGACGATGCTCTTTGAGCATATATAACAACATTCAAGAAACCCTTAGGAGCGACGCCCTTTCATCTTGTGTATGGAAAAGCATGTCACCTCCCTGTTGAACTTGAATACAAAGCTGCTCGGGCATTCAAAGAGTTTAACTATAATCTCAAGACAGCCGACGAAAGAAGATTGATACAATTGAATGAGCTAGAAGAAATTCGACATTTGGTTTGTGAAATCACCAAGATCTACAAAGAGAGAACCAAAGCTTATCATGACAGGAAGATAGTGCTAAAGACATTTTCCCAAAATGACCAAGTTCAGCTATTCATTTCAAGACTAAGCCTTTTTCCAGGAAAGCTAAGATCGTGTTGGTCTGGACCATTCAAGATTAAGGAAGTGAAACCATATGGAGTTGTTGTTCTTTGGGACCAAAATGGAAAATCATTCACTGTCAATGGACAACGACTTAAACCTTATCTTGCAGATGCACCCATTGGCAAGGACATTGAGATTTCCTTGGCCAATGCACCTCACGTTTGAAAATGAAAAGGAGTCGAGCTGATTGACTATAAACAAGCGCTTTATGGGAGGTAACCCACATTGATTTAATTTTTTATTTTACTTCTTTAGATCTTAGAATTCATGAAATCACTCATTTAGTTTTAAATTTACAGGAAAACGGGAGAAGATTTAAAGAAAACAAGATTTGGATCATGACGGATGGCAACGGACGGGCCAAGCAACTTGATCGGGTAGTGGAGAGCCCAGCACCGGTTCATGATAGGAGATTTATCGTGGCCAGTGTTGGAGCACTCCTGCTCTGCGCCTCGTCCGTGTTGTTTACTCCTCAGACCAGCCATTCCCCTCATTTTGTCAAAAACCGGTCCAAACTACCTTCGTGGCCGGTGAAACATATTAAATGCCTCAACCACCAATTCCACTATCTCCTCCAACATATCAAAAAACTTTCAAATCGAATTCTCCAGCCAAAAACTGCATAATCACATTTTTCCCCAAAAACTGTAAATGTTCGCCAAAACCACATTTTTCCGTCAAAACCACAAAAATAATATTTTTTTGCAAAAAACGTAAATTTTCGCCAAAGTCACATTTTCCTGTCAAAACCGTAAAATCACATTTTTCTGTAAAAACCACAAAATTATATTTTCCCACCAAGAGCGCAAAGTCAATTTTTCAACTATGACCGTAAAATCGTTTTTTCCTGTTAAAATTGCTAAATCAAAATAAAAGTATGATCTAAACTTTATTTATTTGGAAATATAATTTAAATAAAATATAAAAATTAATATGGTTAATATTAAGATAGAAAATTATGATAAAAATCAAAAAGATATGGTTTTGATTAAAAAAATTAAAATGATAAAAAGGTTATAAGAAAACATGATTTTTTAGTCCTTTTCTTATTACAATCATTCAGAAAAACCATCAAGGTGAGCAAACAAACGTAGCATCTAAATGAATCATTCAGATGGAACCATCTAGATGAACGGACAAAATAAAAACGAACATCATTCAAATGATCCGGATGAACCATCTGAGTAAAGAAACGCATAGGGTCTTACTCAATAAGCCATTATGCTTTCAACAACTTTCATATTTTCCATAGTCAAGATGGCTTGCAAAAATCTCATGATTTTGTAGACTAAAATTACTCTTCTACCTTTACTATTTTCTTGATATCTAAAACGATAACATAATCTCAGTTTTTTTTGTTAAAAGCTTAGATTACATTAAAAAATTTAGAAATTCAAACCGGTGGAGTAGTGTTTATATTTGTATGAACACTTAATTTAGTGAATAATCATAGATAAATTATTTTTGAACTTTTTGAGAGCAAAAGATATATAATATTAGAGATTTTTACAAAAAGAAATAGAAAAGATAAATATAATAAAATCAACTTTTGGAAGATTAAAAATTTAATTATTGAATGGATTTTGGTTATCCTCTCTTTTAAAAGCAAAAAAAATAAAATGATTAAGGCCCATATAATTAGGGTACCAGCACAGTTCACTAATTCATGCCTATTATAAATTATAAATTCGACCGTTGCTATTGTGGAGAACTTGGAAGAGTCGCAATGCACTAGTTTATGCACAACAACATAGCTCCTGGAGACAAGATCTACGGAAAGCCCATGAACATGCTGAAGAATGGATAGCTTCCACATCTATTATGGAACTTGAAAGCCATAGGAGATTACAGATAAATCCTGACACAACACCCTCATTATGGAAACGTCCAACACCAGAGTATTTCAAATGCAATTACGATTCATGAATGAGGGCAAATCAACCATCGACGCCAGCATGGATTCTGCATGACTCGGCTGGTTTCTTTATGGAGGCAGTGTTGAGTCAGGGTGATATATGTATGTCCTCCTTTGAGAGTGAATTACAAGCTCTTTTATGTGCAATGCAACATACCTGGTCGCGAGGCTATTGAAGAGTAATCTTTGAAGGAGATAATCAAATGCTTTTTAAATTGATCACAGACGAAGAATCCAATTTCCAAGTACATAATCTAGTAAGAGAGATCAAATGGTGGCAGAGAAGATTTGAGAATGCCAGTTTCACTTAGACTCCCAGGACAAATAATCAAGCGGCAGATTCTCTTTTAAAGCATTAATAGATTTTGACCCGGGCGCAAGCGCGGGATTATAGTATATTAGAATTTGTTTCTAAGTAATAAAGGTATACAAATATGTAATTAAAAATTTATGGTAGTTAATATTACAATATTTTTAAAGTGATTCATTTAAACATCTTATGTTTAAAAAGTTTGGGTAAACAATGTAATATGAAGATTGTGTATGTTTTGATAAATTATGCAATTTAAGACATGAATGGTAAATCAAATAATATCAATTGATCGTTTTTGTACAATTTTAAAAAATTGAAATGGAAGTATTGTATATGTGTGTCTATAGACCAACTTTTTGAAATAGTATTAATATTGCTAAATTTTAGAAATTTTAGTTGAAAATCAATTGAGAACTGAAATACTAAATGGTTCAATTTTAATTTAGTTACAATCCAAAAAATCAGACCAAACGATACAAAAGTTCTTATGTTTAATTCAATTCAAACTATTTTTGAATCCCAAAAAAGTTAACTACTATTCGGTTCTATTTCTTTTATTCTTTATAAAAATATAATCGAATGAGAATTGAAACACTTAACGATTTAGTTTTTGTTCGATATTAATCTAAAAAATCAAAACTAAACAAACTCAGTTCAAACAATTTTTGAACCTAAAAACTAGTTACAACTATGTTCGATTTCTTAAAATTGGACATATCTAAAATTTGACAAAAGATGTTTTGTAAGTAAACATGTGAAGTCTATCTTATACTGTAAGTTTATTGCTCCTTAAAACTCTCACAATCGTTGTGGCATAAACAATTCACTACTTTAAATACTTTTAATATTTCATCCACACCGGGTTTTAAAAATTGTGCTTAAAAGAGTAACAATTTGAATATTTTAATTTTTATGAAAACTTTCCTTTTTTATTGAAATATTCAAACCAAATCTTTTATTAAAATAATCAAACTAATGGTTAAAAAGTTAAATATAAAAGGCAATGCTTTTTGTTTTAATCTTATTCAGTGCCCTCGCTAGTGATAAACCCTAATCCCTTAACTAACACCCCCAACCCTAAACACAAAAATCTTAAAATTTATTTGCATAATCTGACAACCCAAAATATTTTTGACATTTTAATTACACAACACAATATAAATTTATCTCTATATAGTTATTCGATATATAATCTTTTTACTTAAGGTATCAAGATTAAATAAAAAGGCAATGTCGTCTTTTCTAATTTCATTCCCTCACTAATGATAAACCCTAAAAAAATAAACCCTAAACCCTAAATAGTTAACCCTAACACATAAAATCTAGGTCTTAACACAACCCTAAACCAATTTTATTTGGTTCGATTTAATTGAAAGAATGTATATTTTGAACCTTTATAGTTAATCAATGATAAATCTCTACAATTAATGATAAATGAAGATCACTGGTCAAATATCCCTAAAACCTTCTATGGACGCCTCTTTTGACTTGTGCATTCATTTTCAAAATTACAGCTTTTTATATTATTTTTTTCTAAAATTTAATTAAAAATCGATTGAGAACACTAAATAGTTCGATTCGATTTAGTTATAATCCGGAAAAAAATCAAAACTAAACAATACAAAAATTCTTATATTTTAACTCAATTCAAACTATTTTGAATTTAAAAAGGTTAATTACCGAACACATTCGAAATATGAAGAAAGATGATTTGCAATTGAACATGATAGCTCTATTTTATACTGTAATTTTATTGCTCTTCTATACTCCCACAATCGATGTGGGACAAAATAAACATCACTTTAAATATCTTCTCCAAATCTTTTTATATGTAAAATAATTCAAATTAAATATTTATTTCTTGTTTAGATGTATGTATCAGATCATTATATATCTTAACTATTATGAATCGTAATTAATGTCATGATTAAATATTAAAAAATTTGAATTTTTTTTTCCATTGGTTAATAACTCCATAAATCGCTCTAGACAATCTTGTAGTTGCAAAGTTTTAAAAATAATGAATTTAGGTATTATTGCTAATTATCAAAAACATAAAAAAAATACAAAGATGTTGAGATCTTACTTACCATATATGTTTACTCCGATATTTTTGATAACAACTGAAACGGGAAACTACCAAATAATTGTTTATCATTTAAATACTTTTAGTTACACTTTAATCTTATTGGCTAACACATACGAAATCAATCTCTGGTTGACACCTCAGCTTTACGAATTCAAAATCTTCTCAAAATGTCTTCTCGATAAAACATCATTTTAAATTTTTTAATGTTTTAATCATTTTGGACTTAAGAAATTGGTTTATAAAAATTTAACAATTTTTTATTGTTCACAAATTTTTAAGAATATTGTAAAATAATTTTTATTAAAATATTTTAAACCAAAGTATTTATAAATTTTTATATTTTTTATTTGGAAAATTTAAATGAAAATAGAAACATTAAATGAATTGATTTCGGTTTGTTTTTAACCCGAATGAAACCAAAACTAAAGAATGTAAAATAAATTATTTTTTATTTGGTTCAAAGCGTTTTTGAACCAAAAAATAAATACTATTCGATTCAATTTATTAAAACCGAACACATTTAAAATGGGAAGTAAGATGATTTGCAATTGAACATGAGAGCTCTATTTTATATTGTAATTTTATTGCTCTTCTACACTTCCTCAATCGATGTGGGACAAAATAAACATCACTTCAAATATCTTCTGCAAATATTTTTATATTGAAATAATTCAAATTAAATATTCATTTATTGTTTAGATTTCAGTATCAGATAATTACATATCTTAACTATTATTAATCGTAATTAATGTCACGATTAAATATAAAAAAAGTTTGAGTTTTTTTCCATTAGTTAATAACTCCACAAATCCCTCTTGACAATCTTGTAGTTGCAAAATTTTAAAAATAATTAATTTAGGTATTATTATTAATTACCAAAAATATAAAATAATACAAAGATGCTGAGATCTTACTTACCATATATGTTTAATCCGATATTCTTGATAACAACCGAAATGGGAAACTACCAAATAATTGTTTATACTTTTAATTACACTTTAATCTTATTGGCTAATAGCATCCGAAATCACTCTCTAGTTGACACCTCAGCTTTACTAATTCAAAATCTTCTCAAAATATCTCCTCGATAAAATACCATTTTAATTTTTTTTAATATTTTAGACTTATTAGAATTGAGAAATTGGTTTATAAAAATTTAACAATTTTTTTATTGTTCACGAATTTTATAAAATATTGTAAAATAATTTTTATCAAAATATCTTAAACAAAAGTATTTAGAAATTTTTATCTTTTTTATTTGGAAAATTTAAATGAAAATAGAAACATTAA
>OVAN01013812.1:0-12536 GCA_900406275.1 Anastatica hierochuntica | reverse complement strand
CTTGTACTCTCAAGAACAATATCACGTGTTCCCATGTTTAAAGTAAAATCTTCAGGTATTAAAACTGCAACTTCATTGGAAGTTGGAAGATTATGGGTTCGTCCATCAGATTGTCGTGCTTCGATCAACCTCATGCGATAACCTGATGATCATTCAATATCAAAACGATCCCTCGCTGAACTGAACGCTTTGACGTGAGGATTATGTTTGTCTAACATGTTTTTAAGTAGAACCACAACTTGTTCTCTGAGTTTCGCACCGCGGATCGGTCGGACCTAAAAAATATTTTAAATTAATTAATATAATTCTCGATAAATGAAATCTGTATGTACCACATTAGTAAATTCGTAATTGTTAATCTTTGAGAATAGTAAATATAAAATTACCCGGCATATGCTTCAATCCTATTTTTAACCTCGTTCAGGGTGTCAATGATATATAGCTGCACAAATTTAGGAGCTTCACCGGGCTCTGGAAATATATCGCCAATTCGATGATAATTCTCACCAGACAAACGAAATACAAATGGTCCACGACCATTGTTAATAGAATGATCAATCTTTCCTCCAAGAGATGTGAAAGAGAACATCATATTGTAAGCGTGTATGAATTCTCGAAAATTTTTGCTTAACTCATCTCCTTTGAACATCATTGGGCCAATCCCGTAGGAGGATTTGCTAGACGCGGAAGCACAATTTTACCATGCTTGCAACACATAGAAAAAACTGGTTTAGCACGACGGTTACATTTTCCTATTCTTTCACCGTACCACATATAGGCTGCACAATGTGTGCAATTATATGTTGGATCTCCTTCGTCATAATAACCTATTTATGGAAAATGACGAAGTTTGATGTGAATAGTAAAAGTATAATGTATGTAGAATTTGTTTAAAAATTATATATATGTAACCTGAAAATTTTAGTAAACAGTTAAAAAGGTAATTACCATTTTTTTGTATCCCGATCATATGTAACGATGAAGTTGTCTGAACAACATTTTGTGTAATGCATTCTATTTGCATGATTTCTGACAACTCGCCAGTTTCATAAGCAACAAACTTGGTTTCGGTGTTGAGATGTTCGTCTTCTTCTTCAGACTCACTTTCCATTGCATATCTATTATTGTAAGTTGTTCGATTCCAATAATAAATTGCTCAATTAAATTCCATCAAAAATAACTCTTTCACACCTTTTCGTTTTATTTTTAAGTAAAAGGATATTTCTTTACACATAGATTTATTACCTTCAGGATGGTCTTCAACAACAAATCTTGGGGGAATCGATTGAGTAGACTAATGGATCAAGCTTGGTCCTTTATTACCGACTGATTGTGAAATTCAATTCAAAATCAAACATAAATATAAATTAGATGCAATTGCAACCATAAATGGTGTAACATGGATTTGGTAAACGTAATTACGATTAATTACTTTTGTTTTCTACCTTTTCTTTTGGTAGGCTTTGATTTTACTGATGGAGGTGATGGTAGATCTCCTTGTATGCCGCCATTATGCATGTGTAATGTATTTTTTTTTCGTGGAAGTTTGGAAGATTTCCCTTTAAGACATATAACATCAAAAATTAGATTAACATACAAATCCTTATGTTTATAATTGGAGTATTAGTTAACGTATGTCATTAATATATTGTTGTGTTGCCTTATAAATAAGATGATAATGAATGTTTACCACCATAAGATGTTAATTTAACACGTAATATATATATATATATATAGGATATTAACACCAACACATAATACAATCGGCACAATTACATTTATGACAATCTGCATATTCATAGTTAATTATGTGCCATCATTCATTTGAACATATAAACCCACAAAGGAAAACGATTCTTTCGAACAATATATATTAATTATATAATATGTTACCCTTAAATAGTGTAATTATATAATATGTTACCCTTAAATATGTACACCGCATGAAACATTTATGAATTTTTCAACATCCGTGATTGAAGCCTACTAAAATAATTTGCCTTATAAATAGGATATACACTCACAACTATTTTTGGTGGTAATAGATTGTTTATCATATATTGCCTTATAATTAAAATATAAACTCACAACTTTTTTGACGTAAATATATGTTAGTATATTATGCTTTTAAATGAAAAGTTTTGCCATATATTTATAAAACTTCCATACCTGGGCATTGACACGACACTCGGTTAATTGTTTGTGTATCGATCATTCTTTCCTGAGTAAGTGAACTTCTAATCGAAGATGGTTGACCTTCAATTTGTAGTAAATAGTGTGATTTTCAACTTATAGATAAATTCTAATTACTTTGAAAATGTTGATAATACGACCAATACCTTGTTTGTCTTCACTACTTATGCTGGAGATGGAGACAGGTGAATTTTCTGTAGGCTTGAAAATCTTGGTCACTTGTGTCAAAATTGGAAAAAATAAATTTTGATTAGTTGAAAAAATGACAAAACAACAATTGTATGGTAAATAAATTTTGTTATTAAAGATTCAGAATCTAACCTCTACCAGATTTAGTAACCCCTAAGGTGCGTTTGCTATTTAGGATATTCATTCTATCAGCTTTCGATTTATAAGTTTGCATATGATTAAAACTTGTAAAGACCTCCGATGATGGATTCGAAAATTGAGAGAAACTCCCTATAGGATATGACGACAATTGTACAGGTGGGCGTGGTATGATATTGCGAAATACCAGGTTTGTAATATTTTGTAAAGGCGGGCGACTGATATTTGAAATTGGAGAAGGTGATAAAACAGGCAAAGATGCAGTCTTGACATAATCGACGTCGGGAATATTCTCGGCATTTCTGTAACCTTGTAACATGGAACATGGAATGAGTATTAAGTTTATCTAATATTGATAAAACAAGTATGCAATATTTATTTGTATTTAACTACATACTTTTTTACTATTCCTCGATCCAGAACCTTTTCTAATATCTTTTTCATTAGGGTTTTTTCTTTTCATCGGTAATAAATATGACTTTGAACCAAACCAAGTTGTATCGTGATATGGAATATACCGTCTTACGTTGAAAGCTCTTGACCTCGCTCATCTGAAAATATGAAGATGATATGTTCTTTAAGAGCATGAAAAAGAGCTTTTGCGGGTAATTAATATACGACTAATTGACACTCAATTACTAAGTGTGAAGATGACAAAAAATTGTAATTTGGAAATGATAGTTACCATTAATATTATCTACGTTAAATAATTTTTTTTTTGACATCAATTATATAGTTCTGTTCATTGAGTCATAATTCGTAGGAAAATATGTTTCAATACTTAACTACAATAACAAAAAATCTGCTTACATATCATTTAGATAATAATTACGTAATAAGTTTGATATTATTAACAACAAAATGTAAACGAACAAGAGAACACTCACAAAACGTATGAGAGATGAACTTGCAGATTCCACTGTATTAGAATACAACTTTATTAGAGCTACCCATACATATATTTTAAGAATGATTTATTCTTAGAATGGTTGTTTCATCTCAAGAGATTTGAGTTTATATATATAATGATTGGTAGTGATTGATGGAAGGTCATATTATAACACTTCAAAATATACGAAAACTCTATAAAAGTAAAGTTAATATATACAAATAAGGATATATCTTTAATATTTAATATTTTATATTCCACATTCTATCCAAAATTCCGAAAATAACTTGGCAATCAAATTAATATCTAATTCTTAACTATTAATTACTGTTAAGAAAGGTATATAATATAATTTTTCCCTTATTGTGACATAAAAATTTATTGGTTTATAATGTAACCTCCAAGCAATCTAATCAATCTTCGTATATACGGTTTCATATAAAGACGATAAATTTTGGTAAATTAATATTTTAAAATTATATTAGGAAATTAATTAGTTGAAAATATAAGGTAACCAATTTTTTGGATCTAATTAAGAATATAGTACTATATTTAAAATTACATTACGATCTGCATATGATGATACAATGTGATTTGGTAATTTGAAAGAATACCAATTTGAAAATTGTATTTGGTAATTTGAAATAATACCAATTTAGATAACATTTTATGAAACCTCCAACCAATAATATATAGGTTTTTTATTTTATCTACTCGCGCGAATATTTAGATATATGTTAACATTAAAATTTATAATTGTGATAATTGAATATGATTTTGTTTCCCGCCATAATTGCGGCACATAAAATACTTTAATTATGAGGTTTTTATATTTTTGTACAAAATAGAATATTTTGAAATTATAAACAAATATATAAATTACCTATATGTGAGTTTTAATCTACGTACGATTTAAATGGGTCATTAATAAGTATTTGAAGTGTATCTTATTATTATACAGTTTTTACTCTTTTTTTTGCTAATCATACGAATATGAATTAAAAACTTAAAATAAAATATTATTAAATTTAAAGTTGCGCAAACATTTAAAAATGAATACGGGAATAATATTAAAAGTAATATTTAAAAAAATAACAACTCGCTTAAAAACACACTTTAGCTTCTAACATGTTCTGTATGATTCTTCCTTTCATTACGCGTTTCTCAGACATTGTCGTTTTCCTCTAAGTCTGCAATCACATATAAAATAATAAAAGTTATACTAAATATCCATAATGTTATTATTTTCCTGTTTTTAACCCAATTATAACCTCAATTTAAAATCTTCAACTTCTGGTAGATTCGGGTTTAACATCATTTGAAATCCATTGCAATTACCACTTGAGAGCATGCGTCTACCTGTAGCTAAATTCAATTGTGAGTGTACAAATAATACTCGCGAACATAGTGGAAGCTTTTAGAATTCATCATATTACTCAAGGTGGTTAGACATTGCAATAAATACCTTTTGTTACTCTCCCTTGGAACATATTTGTATACTTTATATTATTTATATCGAAATAACAATCTATGATTTTGTCTCAATAATTATGTTTTGCTTTAAATAAGGAGGATTCTATTAGTAAAATAAATACACTACCAAATCAATATAATACTTCTGCAATCTCGAACTTTAGCAAGCCTAAAAACCATAATGTGAACAGAGTCGGAACAGTTCTTCAAAACTTGACAAAACTTTTTAGCTTGATCACCCCACATAACACAATCTAATACAACATTACTGGAACAAACAATATTTAGAACACTGTTGAGAAAACGTTAATTTCTAATACATGAAAATAAGAAGTTTACTCCCTGTCTCGGATCTGAAAGTAAATATCGGTTTTTTTTGTCTCCATTATTTAACCCACTTCTGGATGTGAGAGTGCCAACATTAGATATTTAACCAATAACGTCTGCAAAACCAAAAACGTAATTAATAGGAAATTTATATACAATAGTATTACTTACTTCAAATTTGTTTTGGAAAATTACTATCCAATAAATGGTAAGGCAACTTACCAATCAAAACATTTGTGTCAAAAGACATATCCAAGATTGCATAAAATCAACAAATTCGAAAAACATACTATCGGTTAGTGGTGCAATATCGAAAACAATAGTATTCGGGTTGAAGGAAATCTTGAACGGATGTGTAGTGGTTTTCTTATATAAAACTACAGGCAAAACATCAAAATTTGAAAGTCTCTTTGAAAATCCCCCCGTAGTCATTCTATCTTCAAAAGTGTGTAGAAGTTCGTTGTTGATGGTGGCGTGTATTTTATTTCCCTGAATATGTAGATACGTTGCGGTTAATAATATGTGAAATTAGCGATTTAACATATTAATCGTAGAATCCATAATTAAATATTTTTGTATAAGACATACGTTAAAACAATAACGCGTAATGCATATTGAAATCACCTTTCCATCGGCTAAAACCACCTCGAGTGTAGTTCCGTATTGATAATCTTGACGCCATACGTTAACAACCTTAACGTGCAACACAAATTTGTTTTTTGGAAGAACGATATCGACTACACTATTGACTATAGCCATTTCGAATTTGACTTGTTTGGTTGAGTCGGTTATGCAGAATGTTAAAGCCAATGTCTATATTATATATACTCGATCTTCCTAACTTTGTTTTTACATTTTATGTAAAGTTACTATAAGTTGGTTCGTAAATTAAATATATTGTCTTTATTTAATTTAATTCAATTTAGGTTTTAAAAGGCTTATATATTTTGATGAACTTAAACACTTATAAAGAAACAACTATAATATATACTTGTAAAAAAGGAAGAAGATATATTTATAGTAAATATTCACATATCTCAAACTATATTCTCCTGCTAATCAATAAATATTTTACTATAATGTGTACCAATGTTTGGTAGACTTTCCTAATCTGTTCGTAGAGATCATTATAAATCTTACTCCAGTAAATATTGATATTATTATAATGACCTTATTCACTTGTATGGAATTAAGAATGTTGAGATATATAATGAGTAAGGTTAAAATTAATTTGATATCTTAAAAATCAATTTTATACTTTTGCGTATATAACACATTTAATATAAAAACTGTCATTATTTAATCACTTTATATTTGGGTGGCAATTTATGTAAATGTTATTATGTATTGATAGTGCGAGGCCATTTTTATTTAAACATCTAATTTGGTGACGAAATTTAATTTTAATTATTTTCTTAAATATTCAAATTTGGGAAAACAAACTTTATTCAATAGATAGAAAACAGTGAACTCCAAATATTCTTATGGATTATAAAATTATGACTCTTGATAATTGGGAATAATGCCTAACCAATTCAAATTGTAAGCGTAAAATGAAACAATTTGTTTAATAAGAAACCAATAAATCCATGAAACAAAATTTTAAAGGGAACATAAAACAGTAAATAAGAGTGAACAGAAAACAGAAAAGATAAGTCGAACATTAAAATAAAATAGAGTTCTCCGTTTGCAACTTGTGCCTCATGAGAATTACTCGCCTTTAATTTTCTTTTTTGCATTCAACTTGCTAACCGAGCGTTGATCTTCAACTTCCGTATCTTGTTCTTCTTCACTCTTCCTTTTAGATAGTGGAGTTGCCGAAGAATCGCCTTCGGAGAAGTCTTCCGAAGATTGTAACATTAGAACACTCTGTCATACGCCAAAAAAAAAACGGTAAATTATAATATACAGTACATAAATTACATGAACATATTTGTTTTGGAGTTTTATAATAGAAAGAGTAACCTGTTTATGAGGTAATGCAGCAAACTCTTCAATCATTTCTCGGTTATTACAAGGTAAACGAACAAGGTATTGTGAGTTCTTTCCTTTGATGTTTTCAGGTTCAATAGCAACTTTAAAAAGCATGGTTTTACCAAACAAATCACTAACAGGCTCAGGCAAGAACTCATGATCTTCATTCTTTAATTATAACACCAAAGGGTTAGTCCATTATAGTTTATGTATATATACTTGTGACAGTTAAATAAATTACCTCATCATAAAGTTCAGCAGCTGAGTGTCCTACAATTAACTGAGCATTAGCATCGAACAACAAAAAGGTTGCCTCACCAGAATCATCCTTAACATTGACAATCAACCTAAACCTATCATTCAACCATTAACATACGTTAAATTATTATTAAAATATAAATGATCATATATAAACTCATTACTTGTCATAATGAATATTAAAGTAGACCATAATAAGAAATACCTTAATATGATGTTTGAGTGCTCTTTGTCGCATCTGATGCACTTGTAAAGACGTTCATCATTATACCCAAAATTGTCAGTGGGCTGTACTTTTTTGTTGCAATATTTGCAACTTAAGTATTGCCATCCATGTTCACAATCTATAAACTCGATTGTTGCCATAGTAACGTAATTTCCAACCTTAAAATATAAAATGTTGTGTGTTACTAAATGGGAAATACCATTTGTTAAATATAAATATTATTTATTAAATTTTTTACTATCGAATAAACATATATATGTTTACTAATCAACACACAAGTATATTTTTTATATACTAAACGTTTGTTTGGAAAATAAAATCTATTACCTCAGTACTGTTTGTTATCTCTTGAATTGTTTTCCGTTCGTTGTGAACGAAAAATTCACCACAGACTGATTTAGTTCCAAGAGACAATTGGCTACTATCACTGTTTGTTAGCACAATCGAATCAGACAGAAGTCTGTTTAAAGATAACACATAAACATGTTTTAATTTAATGTATTCGACACATACTTAATCATATTGATTTTAAATTATCTTTAAAACATATACGTCGATGATCCACCAGATCCATAATAGGATTAAGCAAAATTTGAGTAGAATTCCAACCACTTGAGATTGAGATATTTTCTGTAAAAACAACGATTTAAAATTGCTTGTAAATTTTGAGTTGCGAACATCGATCTAACATTATATAATCATACTAAAGCTTGTACATTTTAATGATATTGTACCTGTCCATTGTTTTATCGAAGCAAACCTGATAACACAAATTATCACTTCAGACATGTTACTTGAAGCATACTCATGAACTTGCTTTGCATAATTTCCCCACAGAGTACACATCATTTTTTCATCACTGCAAATCACAATATGATGGTAGCAGTTATGCATAATCAATTATAATATTGAATGTATGTTGACAAAGAATAATATACTTACGTTTGATCACGTAACTCTATCAAGAGTTTCATGATCTCTTTTCCTTTGATCATTATAATCTCTAATGATCCAAAGTTAACCAATTGGCCAGTAACATCTGCGTCAATGTAATTGGTTTACTCATATTATGCGTTCGACAATATTAATACAATTCATATTAAAATTAATATTAATTTTCGACGTAAACTATTAATCCCATAAAAATGAACTTACCAACCAAAAAGTTTTTGTCAAGAGATCCAGAGAGAATATCACTGTAATCAGCAAAATACAATTCATGTACTTCTGTTGGAAAATCAACAGCCTCTTCAATCTTGGTTGTTGAATAGAACCCAATTTTGAATCGATGTGTACTCGTCCTGTATTCCGAAGTAACAACAGTAACTTTGAAGAATTGTATGATCTTGGCAATACCCTCGGTGAGTACTTTCTCAAATTGTTTCATCAATTTTGAATCAACTGTAGCATGGATTCTTGTCCCGTAATAAAGGAATTATATCAATAATATAAACGACAGTAATGTAGAAAATTTAAGACCGTACCATCTTAAAAACCTCGTATAATTATATAATGTGGTATAAAACATTACATGTGTATTTGAAAATATTGGACTCTAAGATTCAATATGTTTGCATATGTTAATTCCCATACATATTTTTTGCTCGTTAATGTGTAATAAACAAAATTTTACCTCTCTATCAACCAAGACCATCTCAATTGTGTTGCCCGTGTCTTTGTTAAAAGATTTCCAAAGACGAATAATCTTAACTTCAATACGCCATGTATCCCTCGATGGTTTCAAATCTTTCACAAGAGAAATGGTTGAAAGTTTCCTTGATACAATGGACATGATATCGAAAAGATGAACAAATGTAGGAGGAACTCTCTACTATTTTTATTCTGATTATTGTAAGTTCAATACGTTATTATCTATATATATATAAAGTAGTTAGGCCACATACCTAATTGATGAATTCTAATATAATACAAAATGGTAATTTTTATTAATTCTAAATATCATCTTAAGGACTATTCCTAATTTTAGTTACTCTAATTACGGTTAAATTGGCTAATATTTATGGTATATAATTTATTAGCAAGGAACATACATAAGTAAAGTGTATATACACTTTGTATAATTTACTGATAATCATAATATGCGAGTAAGCATTTTGTAATTATAAAGTTCATATTAATATGATAGATATGAACATTCCTTAAATGCTTGTATTTATCGTTAAAGAATCTCCAATATATATTCCTTCGATATGATTTTTCCCAAATTTAAAAAGATATGATATTTTTTAAAAAATTAGGATAGATCTTTCTATAAATTGTGTATAAATATAAAATTCCAATACACAATATTGACATTCCTTAATTACTATTTTTATAGTAATTTATCCAATGATTTCGGCAATATTTGTCCAATCAATGTAAAGATTATATGAATACGAACTAAATAGTTACATTAATATTCTCTTATTTATAATAGATAATGAATATTGAATGTTCGGAAATTCACAACTTTTAGTTAAATAATTAAATTTATATATAAACCATCTTCTATGAGATAGTTTTAAGTATTCATGATCATGTCAATTTACAGTTTTGATTTTATTTAGATATCCCCATAAATATTTCAAAAGTTATATCCTACTTTTAACATTTTTAAAAAATCTTCAAGTGTAGTTATGGATATGTTGCGTTTAAAGTTTGTAAACAAAATTAGTAATTTATCAATACCCAATTTTTAAAAATCATATTTAAATTCCAATAAATAAAAACATATTCAACCAAACTATATCAATTGAAGACAAAAAGATGTAAATTAAATCTTAAAATATTTGTCCCAGAAGGATTAGCTACACGAACATCACGCAAATGGTTTTGCCTTCATAGCCCGTCAATCACACATCTTTATCATGCTCTTCCCGGAAAATATCTCTTATTCTGAAGTCTATAAATGTATTAAGACAAATAAGTATACTTGGCAAATATATAGACGTCACTACTCTATTAGTTTACGCTAATAAACAACCTAAGCTTAAAGTCTTCAACTTCAGGTATGTCTGGGTTTAGCATCATTTGAAAACCTCCACAATCACCATTCGATATTGTATGTTTTTCTGTGTATACATGAGAATAATGTTATTGGGTAATTGAATCTACATAATATATTTTACGTAGACGTATAATAATAAACTAAGTAAAAATTTCATACTTCTCCAATCTCTAACTTTAGCAAACCTCAAGACGATTACTTTAACAAAAGCATTGTCGTTCCTCAATGCTTCACAAAAAGTTTCCGCATGGCGACCCCACATAACACAATCGATGACGACATTACTGAAATATGAACAAATAAACCGGGCTTAAGTGTTTAATGGCTTAACAAAACTTTTGAATGTAAGAATCAAACTTACTCTAGGTCTCGAAGTTGGAACGAAATATAATCTTTTCCTCCGTAAATAGGTAATCTTTTCCTAAGATTTCTGACATTAGAGACTTGGCCAGTCAAATCTGATTGACAATTTACAAATTTCGTTAAGTGGAACCACATATAAACAGTTTTATTTACAACAATATGTTAATAAATTTTTACACTTACCAACCAGTAAATCTTTATCGAAATCAACACTTAAAACGTAACTAAAATCCGTGAAATCAAAAAAAGGTTATCGTTTAGCATAGGTATGCCAAAAATTATTGAATCAGGTTTTAAAGTAATCTTGAATGGGTGTTTGGTGGTTCGAAAATGTTGATGGTTTCGGCTGACATCAAAATTTGAAATACTATTCCAAACACCCTCTATACTGAACCTCTCTTCAAAAAGGTTAAATAGTTTCTCATTGAGTGTAACATATATTTTGTTTCCCTGTAAACAGTTATAAAAACATATAATTAATGTTATAGACATATATATATATATATATATATATATATATATATATATATTTCACGGCAAGAAAATATTTAGAATCTACACATATGTGAAGAGAGGTAATATTATCTAATATTACATGGCTAAACTTTAAACATGTAGAATTAATATCATATTTTAAATTGGATATCGCGTGTAAAAATCTAAATTGCAATCGACAAAAGATTAATATATTTTAAATTAAATTTCTTACATGTTCATCAGACACAACGACTTCAAGTGATATTCCGCGTGTGAGCGGTTGCTTCCAAACTTTCAAAACCTTCACATGGAGCAAAAAACCATTGACATGGGGCTTTATTTCGTTAACATTATTAACAAACGCCATTATGTATTTAATGGTTATGATTACAATCTATAACAATCGAGACTATATATATAGGTCTTGATCAAAGCGAATATGGTACATGACGATATTAGCCTTATTAATGTGTAATATCTTTTATAGAATTAAATCGAATCAATAATTACTATATGTATACATGTAAAAAGATATTTAAGAATAATGAAATTGATTACGATAACAATTGGAGAATAAGCTTAATATATACGTGAGTTATATTTTAATTAATATAGCAATTCTACATTATGTGTTTACTTCTTAGAATTATTACAATGCTTATTGTATATAGACTTTAGATTTTTTATTAATTTCCTTACCATGTTCGAAATCAAATTCCCGGAAATTTTGCAATGTGAATATTGTATTACCATATAAGATTCAATAAATAACGGATGAGTGTGTCTCTTGAGTATTATAATCATATAAATATAAGTTGCAAACACTATTCATAAAATCCTTGTACTCATTGTTAATATTTACAATTATCAATGTTCACATTGTCTTTTAATCGTTCGTATCAACATTTAACATTCATAGGTTATTACCAAAAAGTTTGGTAATAGGAAAACGTTACATATTAACACACCATCCATAGAAAACAAGTCTCTAATTATGATATATATATATATATATATATATA
>OVAN01013811.1:0-12537 GCA_900406275.1 Anastatica hierochuntica | reverse complement strand
TTGTAATAAAATAGAAAATTTGTTATATTTCGCCTTATTCTAATATTTTTTTGTACATTGTTATTAAAATGTAGAACATGTAAAGAAATAATTCATTACATGAAACAATTTGATTACGGACACAATTCATTTATGAAACAACATTTTTAAAGAAAACTTAGTACAATATGTAAATGTCAATACTTTTAAAATTCATTATAGGAAACAATTACATATAGAAAATCTTCATGTAATTCTCGTCACATTAGTTTGCTTTTAGAATTTAATAACAGGAATTCAAATTTCATGCAAGTTGGATTCATTCTAGTTCGGGGATTAGTTTGAGACTGTTAAATAGGTCCTTCCCTTTCAAATAAGCTAAGCAAGAATTTCATTAAATTTGTAAGAAATTTGAATCACTGGATGTTTCCCTGTTTTTTTATTTTGCTTAACTTTGGAGAAAAATATTTCATGTGTTGTTGTTTTTTTTATTTTAGTAAATAAATCCAAACAAATGAAATAAAACACAACCCAATATACAAACTCGTTTAGCTTAATAACAATCTAAACTTCACTTTGTGATATGTCATAATCTTGAAAATATAATTTTTATTTAAGAAAATATGTATATTAATATGTATATATATCCCAAGTAATTAATAAGAAACACAAACATTTAATATGTTTCAAAAATATATATATCGAGTGATATATGTTTGACAACCGATTCACATATATTTAATTGGAGAAGATTGTTTGGTAACTAATTTAATTTGGTTCATGATTTCCTCTACTTTTAAGATGAATTATGTATTAAACAATATTAGTAATACTTCAACCAATCAAATTATAACATTAGTTCTCAAACTTCTCATATGGTTGACATAAACAAATTTTATTAAATTGTACTTTCAAATAATAATAAGAGATTTTTAATATGATTAATTTTGTAATTTAAATTTAGTAACAAAAACTATAGTAAATCAATCAAAAGCATACACATCATAAATGAATGTCTCAACAAGAGATTAGAGTCTCTCAAATTAGAAGTTGTGAGAAACTCTAATCTTTTATAGAAAAATTTACTCTCGTTTTTTAATTTTTTATTAATACTTTGGTGAAATAATTTTGATGAAAGATTTATCATTGGAGATGTTTTTAGAGATCAACCGTTACCACAGACGCGGGAAAAGCTATATTTTGTCCCTCGTAGATTCGGGCAAAAACGGAGATGCGTTATTCCATGCAAAGCTGACACTTGCACATTATCTTTTCAAAGTTTCTGAACTATAATTCTCGAAGTTGGCAAATGCATTATTTGATTTTTGTTGTCTTCTCTTTTAATCAGAAGATTCTTGTTTTCTTTCTACATTGTATAACGTAATTCGTAATTAAGCAATCTAGTTATACTTCAGACAAACTAAGTATTGAAGATAGATATGTGACTTGGACAACAAGTTACATAAACTTATTATTAATATATTTTGTTGATAAACATCGAGACCCTTAGTTCTTATGAATCTCCAAAGTGTATATATATCGATGTATTGATGTCAATAAAGATTAATAAGTTCATATTAAACCTAATCTACATGGTATCAGAGCTTTCTAAATATCTTTTGACCTAAAATCATTCTTTGTTCTTTTTTCGATCTCTTGTGAAGAAAACTTGAAGATTTCTTCAAGCTTTTTTGATCTCTTTCCGTCCTATCTCGATCCTTGTTGAACTCTTTGGTTTTCTTCGAATCTACAAGGATCGGCTTTCTTTCTCAGTTGTTTCGAGAGAGAGGTCTTGTTGTTAAGTTTCTTTTTGTGTCCTCTCTGTTTCATCGTTCTTTGAAACAAAGGATCTCTTTTGTTCTTTGCTCATCAAATAAAAACAATGATGACAGAAGGTTTATGCTCTGTTTTGCAGTCTCCAAGTAAAACATGGGAGTCATCTTCGTCTTCTTCCTCTGAAGTTGTTAACATGTCGCCATATTTTTTTTTGTCTCCCTCAGATAATCCTGGTGCTTTGATTACTCCGATGATATTGAATGAAGAAAATTATAATGAGTGGTCTTCGAAATTGATTCGCAGTGACAATGGTACGGAGTTTATGTGTTTATCGGCTTATTTCAGAGAAAAAGGAATTCTTTATCAAACTTCCTGTGTGGCGACTCCTCAACAAAATGGTCGTGTTGAGCGTAAATATCGTCATATCGTAAATGTCGCAAGAGCTCTATTGTTTCAAGCTTTTATGCCAGTAAAGTTTTGGGGTGAAGCTATTTTGACCATTGTGTACTTGATTAGTCGCACTCCAACATCTATTCATAAGGGTCGCTCACCCTATGAGATTCTTCATGGGCAAAAACCAAATTATCGTCAGCTTCGTGTCTTCGGATCAGCATGTTACGTGCACCACCAGTCTTGGTCAAAAGATAAATTTGCTCATCGGAGTCAGAGTTGTGTCTTTGTTGGGTATCCTATTGGTAAGAAGGGTTGGAAGGTCTATAATGTTGAGACTAATGAATTTGTTGTGTCTCACGATGTCATTTTTCGAGAAGATTTGTTTCCGTTTAAAAAATATCTCGACATAACTTCGTCTTCTTCTTTCTTACCGCTGGCACCTACTAATACAGAGGATGCTGATTAGATAAATATGATATCTTCGTTTTCATCTCCTCTATCGGTCATTCCTGCTGCTAACGAGAGGGGGAGCACGAGGCCACCACCCGCTGACTCATCTTCTCTGGTACAACAAGCATTGTCTACGTCACTTCCTGATACAGTGTTAGTTACGGGGTTAGATGAATCAGCTTCTGCTCCTTCTGTGTCTCCGAAGGCTGACTGGTCGGGTTCTGAACCAGCATCTCCTTTGTTGTCCGTTAAAGCTTCTGATCAGCCTGCTCCACTTCCTCTCGGACGTGGTCATCATTCCAAGAGCAAACCAACAAATCTACAAGATTATGTCTTACACGACGCCACATCGTCACACACCCCGTCATCTGGTCCTTCATCTCTCGAGTCTCAATCCTCTACGATCACATGTATTCCCTTGTATCCAATTTCTGATTATGTTCAAGATACACTTTTTCACCTTCGCATCAAGATTTTCTTGCAGCTGTTACCGCTTCTACTGAACCCAAGCATTTTAAGAAAGCGGTTTTAGATCCTCGATGGAACAATTCCATGTTCAAGGAGGTTGATGCGTGGGAAGAAACATGCACTTGGGATATTTTTGATCTCCCACCGGGAAAAGAGGCCATAGGAAGTCAATGGGTATATCGTATAAAGTACAATGCGAATAGTACTGTTGAGCGCTACAAATCTCGTCTTGTTGCTCAAGGTAATAATCAGGTAGAAGGAGAGGATTATAATGAAACTTTTGCACCAGTTGTCAAAATGTCTACTGTTCGATCTCTTCTTCGTATTACTGCTGGAAAGAATTGGCAGGTTCATTAGATGGATGTTCATAATGCCTTCCTCCATGGAGATATTGAGGAGGAAGTTTACATGAAGTTACCTCCTAGTTTTTGTTACTCTCATCCAGGAAAAGTTTGTAGGTTACGTAAGTCTATTTATGGTCTCAAGCAGGCTCCTCGTTGCTACTTTTTTAAACTCTCGGATGTCTTATTGAAGTTTGGATTTGTTCAGTCTTATGAGGATTATTCTTTTTTCTCATATGCACGGAATGGTTTGGAGCTAAGAGTCTTGGTCAATGTTGATGACTTGTTGATTTTAGAAAATGATAATTACATGCTTCTCATGTTCAAAGAATATTTAGGACGCTTCTTTCACATGAAGGACTTGGGTAAGATGAAGTATTTTCTCGGTATTGAGTTGAGTCGAAGTTCAGAAGGCATTTACTTGTCTCAACGCAAGTACGCTCTTGACATAATCTCGGGGTGTGACCTTCTTGCTTCTAAACCGGTGATGACTCCCTTGGATAAGAATCATCAATTGGCCTTGTGCGAAAGTCCCGTTCTAGCTGATCCCAAACCTTATCGTCGCTTGTTAGGTCGTCTCATTTATCTTCTTAATACTCGGCCTTATTTGAGTTATGTTGTTCACTTGTTATCTCAATTTATGCAAGCTCCGAAGGAAGCTCACTAGGATGCAACTCTTAGAGTGGTTCGATTTCTCAAGGGTTCTCCTGGCCAAGGAATTATGCTGTCATCTTCTCCTGACTTATCTTTATTTGTGTACTGTTACACAAATTGGGCTTCATGTCCCTTAACAAGGCGATCTCTAAGTGCTTATGCGGTATTTATTGGTGGTTCTCCGGTTTATTGGAAGACCAAGAAGCAAGACACTATTTCTCACTATTCTACTGAGGCAGAGTGTAGAGCGATGGCAGCTGCTTTGCGTGAGGTCAAGTGGTTTTGTAAGATTTTTCGCGAGATGGGTGTTGATGTTTCTGCTCTGGCTTGATTTTTACTGTGACAGCAACACTGCCATTCATATTTCCGCCAACTCTTTATTAGCCTAAGAAAAATAGCTCAAAAACTAAAGCCCTCACAACTCTCACAAAGCATCAAAGCATAAAATCCCTCACCAACTTGATCAACAAAAATCGACCATATATATACTAAAACACATCTCTTAATTCAACTAGGAATAGACTAAAGTATAGATAACTCCTAAAAACCTTAATCATTATCCTCTTAACTGAACCAACTAAACCATGTCTCGGTTTAGTATCTCCCATATCGCCAAACCATAACTCGGTTTAGGCTTGCTTGTTTCTCAAGTCATTCAAGCTTAGTTCAACATTCTCTCCCTTATGTTTGAAGTAGTCTCCATCAAATCTCGAACACCAATAAGATCTCTCATTTCCTTGAACTTCAGTCTACCAAGTGCCTTAGTCAGAATATCCGCATTCTGCCTATCTCCAGAAATATGCTCCACTTCTATCAATCCTTTCTCAACGCACTCCCTTATAAAATGAAAACGCGTGTGAAAGTGCTTACTTCTTCCGTGGAAGACAGGGTTCTTAGTAAGAGCAATTGTTGACTTGTTGTCAATACGGATGACCACTCATTCGCATGCCTTCCCGTTAATCTCTCCAAGCAAGTCTTGAAGCCAGATTGCCTGTCTAGCAGCTTCACTACCTGCCATAAATTCAGCCTCACAAGATGATAGCGCAATTGTTTCTTGTTTCTGTGAGCACCAAGTAATAGGACTCTCTCCAAAATAAAACATATGACCAATTGTGCTTCTTCCGTCATCTGGATCAACATTATGGCTACTATCACTATAGCCAATTAGTTTCGACTTTCCAGGCTCCAAAGTCATGAAACTTAAGTCGAAATTAGTTGTTCCTTTCAAGTACCTAAGGCATTGCTTTAGAGCTAACCCATGAGACTCCCTTGGGCTCTGCATGTACCTGCTTAGAACTCCCACACAAAAAGAAAATTCCGGTCTCGTATGAAGCAGATACCGCAAACAACCAATGATCTTGTGATAACTGCTTGCATCAATTTCTTTCTCGTGTTCGGATTTAGATAGCTTGGTGCATGGGTCCATTGGCGTGTGTGCTAGATTGCACTCACTCATTCCAGCTTCTTCGAGTATCCTATTCGCATATCGTCTTTGTTTTAAAATCACTTTCCCAGCTTGCTGTAACACTTCTATTCCAAGATAGTATGTTAGTCTTCCGAGATCACTAATCTCAAACCTTGAAGAAATCTCTTTCTTAAACTCATTAATGACATCCAAACTTGTTCTTGTCACAAATAAATCATCCACATAAATTTCAACCAAGAGAGTATTACCTTTCTCCATTCGTCGGAAAACAGACGGCTCCTTGAGGCATTTTCGAAAGTTTAGGCCAAGGAGAATATGATTAAGCTTTTCATTCCAGGCTCTAGGAGCCTGTCGTAGTCCATACAACGCTTTCTTGAGCTTATAGACTTTGCTTTTGTTTCCTTTAACCACAAAGCCATCAGGCTGCAAAACAAAGACTGTTTCTTTTAATTCTCCATGTAGAAATGCAGTCTTAACCAGGTGATGTATTTTCCAGCCATTCGTTTCCGCAAGATTGATAAGTAGACGAATGGTCTCTATTCGAGCTACCGGAGCAAACACTTCGTCAAAATCCACACCATGCTTCTTAACATAACCTTTTACAACTAATCTCGCCTTATGCTTGTTGATAATCCCATATGAGTTTCTTTTCAGCTTAAACACCCATTTTAAGCCAATTGGCTTAAATCCTCTTGGAAGATCTTCAAGACTCCAGCAATCAAGTTTAGTGATCGACTTGATCTCTTCTTCGCACGCGTGTCTCTACTCTCGAGAATCTTTAGCGTCCTCATAACTTTAGGGTTCACCGTCAAGGCTCATGAGTAACAAGTCTCCTTCTTCTTCAACAAACATGATGTAATCGTTTAGCCATCGAGGTTTCGTGCTCGCTCTTGAAGATCTTCGAACTGCGGGTTGATCGACTATGTGATCAGAATCAGCATGTTGATCGTTCGGTTCGCATGATTCACTCTCAGCAATTTATTCTTCGTGACCATCTTCATCATCACCATCACTTCCGCCATTGTTAAGCTCAAAGTTTGTTTGCGGGTCAAGCAACTCTGTTTCTCCATGTGTGTGTTTTGTTTCCCGATCGATCGGCTCGATATTAGAGATACCACGATTTCCAAATGTTCCCAGCGTGATTCTCATTCTCCCTGCCTGTTCTTGCTCCGAGGAGACTCTCGCCCAATTCCACGACTTGGTTTCATCGAACACAACATCACGACTAGCAACTATTTTCTTCGTTTGCGGATCAAACATCCGATAGGCTTTAGAGCCCGGTTTAGTGCCTAAATGGACTAGGATCCGCGACCTGTTTTTGAGCTTCTTTAGATGCGGAGCCTCCACCTTTGTATAGCCAATGCACCCGAATATCCTGAGGTGTGGAATATTCGGTTTTGATCCGCGAAACAACTCGTATGGCGTCTTGTTTTTAACCGCTCTTGTAGACACTCTATTAATCAAGTATGTTGCATGTCTTACTGCTTCTCCCCATAAATAATTTGGAACCATCATGTGTTTTAGAATGCTTCTCGTCATTTTTATGAGTGTTCTGTTACGTCTTTCAACAACTCCATTTTATTGTGGAGTGTATAGAGCAGTTAAGTGTCGTTTAATGCCTGCATTCTCGCAGAAAGAGTTAAATTCTTGTGAAATAAACTCTCCTCCTCTATCCGTTCTGAATTTTTGTATGCTCATTCAAGATTCATGTTCAACAGCGATTTTAAACCTTGTGAACCTTTCAAAGGCTTCACTCTTCTCCTTTAGCAACATCGTCCACATGTATCTCGAGTAATCGTCTATAAGCACGAAAACATACTTGTTTCCAGCTGCTGTATTTGGCGAGATGGGACCACAAAGATCCCCATGAATGAGCTCAAGTCCTTTAGAAGCTCGATATGATGATGCTTGAGGAAATGATTTCCTGGTTTTCTTTCCGAGTAAGCACGAACCGCAGATTTCCTTTCCAATATCAAATCGTGGGATACCTACGACCAATTCCTTTTGCATCATTGTTTTTAGCGTCTCAAAATTATCATGCCCCATCCTTGCATGCCATAATCTTGATGAGCTCTCAGTAGTTGCAAACAGACATCTCGGCTCCTTGATGTCCATTCGAACTTTATAAAGTCGATTTCTCGACCTTATTGCTTTAGCCACAAGTCTCCCTTCACGTTCATGCATAACCAAGAAATCATCCTTCATCCTTACATCACAGTCCGACTCAGTAGCCTGTCCAAGGCTTATGATGTTGCTTTTCAGGTCCGGGATAAAGTAGACATTACTCATTCTTCTTAGCTCACCCTTTTGATCCACAAATTCGATCGCACCCTTACCTTTAATGTCAATCCGTGAGTCATCCCCGAACCGAACCTTTCCGGTGATTGAATAATCTACTCTGGAGAAATATCTCAGATCCCCGCTCATATGGTTACTGGCTCCATTATCCAAAGACCATATATTATTCCCACCATTGTTATTAGTTTCTTCATATTGTTTTGGTATGATTTTCTCCTCGTTCAAATCAACCACTTCATGCATCATGAGCTCATCAGCATCTTGAGTATCCTCATTATTGGCTTTGGTATGATCTTCTTGAGCTTCTTGCAGCTTTAGTAGTCTATCCGGACAAGATGATGCGTAGTGTCCAAGCTTATCACACCAAAAAAGTGATATTCGTGGCATCTCTCTGCCAATTCGCATGACCTCCTCGTCCTCTTCCTCTAAAGTTACCGCGTCTGCCGCGTCCCCTACCTCTGAACTGGTTGTACGAACTCCGTTCCATGCTTGGTGACTCATAGTTAGCAAACATCAGTTTAGTTTGATCATCATGCGATTCATCATCTTCTGAGATTCGCTCTTCTTATGTCTTTATACGCCCTACAATATCCTCAAAGCTTGTATTCTTTAAATCCCGTATTTGTTCAAGAGAGACTACTATGTGGATGTATTTTTTTCGAGGAAGAGTTTTGAGGAACTTTTTCACCAGTTTAGACTCCTCTATTTCTTCACCTAGGGTAGCTGATTTGGATGAGATGGCGGAGATTCTGCTCGAAAACTCATCAATAGATTCGTTCTCCTTCATCTTTAGTATGTCAAATTCTACCATTAACGTATGTAGACGTGCCTCTTTTACTCGTTCAGCTCCCATGTGGCGTGCCTTGATTGCGTCCCAAACCTTCTTTGCAGTATCAAGTTCTCCAACTTGCAAGATAAGTGATTCGGGAATAGATTCAAAGATCAAGGCAATCGCCAATTCGTTCTTCTTGATATATGCCGATGGTGTTTCCAGGATAGTCCACACCTTGTGAAATTTTAAAACAGTTCTCATACGGATGGCCCATATTGTGTAGTTTGTAGAATTAAGCTTTGGGCACTTGACCGAAGAAGACAGAGGTCCTCCATCTTTCGGTGTTGCAACGACAACGGGAAGATCGACCATGGTTGATCTTCAAGTGTCGTATTTTTCTCTCCTTAACCACCCAGGGTATGCTCTGGTTCTGAAGGATGAACAGAGCACGATCACAAAAGAAAGTTTGTTTCAAAACAGAATCGAATATCTTGAGTAAACAAAGCATGTCGAATCTCTCCTTAGTTTTCTTCCACAATAGATTCGAACCTAGCTCTGATACCAATTATTGATTTCAAGCTTTAATAGATCAAGAGATTCTTAACACCAAAACAAACTCTTTATTAGCCTTAGAAAAATAGCTAAAAAACTAAAGCCCTCACAACTCTCACAAAGCATCAAAGCACAAAATCCCTCACCAACTTGAGCAACAAAAATCGATCCTATATATATTAAAACACATCTCCTAATTCAACTAGGAGTAGACTAAAATATAGATAACTCCTAAAAACCTTAATCATTATCCTCTTAACTAAACCAACTAAACCATGTCTAGGTTTAGTATCTCCCACATCGCCAAACCATAACTCGGTTTAGGCTTGCGTGTTGCTCAAGTCATTCAAGCTTAGTTCAACATATATATATTGATGTATTGATGTCAATAAAGATTAACAAGTTCATATTAAACCTAATCTACACTAAGCATCTTACTTGCATCTAAATTTTCTATCACTATTTGTTAAAGAAGATTGGATGTACCAGAGGTCGCTAACTCTGCTGGAAAGGGCATCGTAGTATGTACCGAGAGATCTTCAGTTGGAGTCTCAGCGATAGCTGAGAGAGACTGACACCCACAAGGTAGATCTTACATGGTCTGGTCCAATCTGGGGGACGTAAGGGTCCACAGACCCTGAATCTTCTGGTTATCAAAAAAAAGATGATTGGATGTAGAGAATACCATAGATTATGCTGTCGTTGTTATATCACTATAATACTATAGTATATTGATTTTTTAATCTAATTTCTAATGATAATCTTATTGTCACTACAAAAGAATCTAATTTTCTACAATACTCTAAAATATAGAAGTTTGTTCCACACATAATTTTACAATAAAAATATCTACATATATCAAAAAAATTCTATGACAAACGATTTTTTTGTAACATGATTGCTGTCGATAATTTGACTCTTTTAACATATAGAATCACGATAAATCGATAATACACAATTCTATATGCACCATATTGGGAACAAATTTTTTATAGTCTTACTAGTTTCTATTTAGCTGCATCGGTTTGTTAGAATTAAGAAATGTAGTTTAGAAGAATAGAGAACACGATGAGTATTGGAGATGGATTGAGAATGTTGAAATATAGAGAATAAGAAAAAAGAAAAGAATTGTTATTCATCGATGATTTTCTTACTATACAGTATGATTCTTTTTATAAAGATTACGGACATATTCTTTTAGTGGTCGCTGCGACCAACAATAGCGTCCCAGAAAAAGTACTATTTTACTGTTGCTTGGTGTACAAGCATGTGGAGAGTATTAAGCTCAACGTTTAAAAATACTATTAGTGCCATTTGTGTATAATGATTTCGTCGCCAAAAATTCAAGCGTGTGAAAGATGTTATCGTTGACTACTTTTTACTGTTGCAGCCACAACTTTTTACTCATATCCGTGATAATTGTCTTCTTCAATCGTCTTATTTTTGATCGTTCAAAACCATCGATCGTGTCCCGAACATACCATACATGTGGAATCTAAGATATAAAATATCTAGAGTCAAATTTTCTCAAGAAAACTTTGAAAATTACACACAAAAGAGGATTCTAATAAAAGTTTTGACTATTCCACACAAATGAGACTTCTAAGAGAAATTTTTGACATTTCTTCTTTTAGACAATGTTTGAATTAAATCTAAACAAGTATGATTATAATTAATCTCATACTTGTAAATTTATCAATATAGTTCGGTCCACCTCTTACGAGATTCAAATTCGAGTGTTAAAATTAATTTTTACGCAAGGAACAAAACGTCAAGAACAAATGTTATTTGACGGTACAAAACGTCAAAAACAATTCCTCCAATACATGTGTTCCATGCATTAGAAAACAAAAGCTATCGACGGTACAAAACGTCAAAAACAAATGCCCTTCGACGTGGGTAATTACACAAAGTCATATGCATATATATATATATGAGTTATTGAGTTTCATATCTCAAGCATTCCATCCATAATCAAACCAATTAAAAATTATCAATAGTTCCTTTTATTTCTTCACATACTGTTCTTGTCAATTATTTGATAAAATTAAAATGGCTACCTCGCGTCTAGCAAAGTTTGTATCAGAGGCTGCTCCACCCCAATTCGTGACGGTGATGAGGAGGCATCGAGCAGCGAAGCAAAAGTTAGACACAATCAAAGAAGAAGAGTATAAAGAAGATTGTCTAAATGGAGGGAGGATGATTATGATGTCTAATAATATGACATCATCTCACCAACATGCTCATTTTTCTTCATCCACTTCGGTTTTTTGTTATGGAGCTACCTCTAAAAATTTTCTCATCGAGTTTCAAAGTTCATTTTCAGTCTTCGAAAACTAATTAAGATTTTTGTGTGTTCTTGTTTCCATTTAGAGATAGTTTGCCTAAGATTCCGACCTTCTTATTATTATCTAAAAGGTCCGATCAATACATCTACATGTCTTTGTTGTTGTATATCATCTCTTAGTGATCATTTGAATTATTAAGAATTTTACTTCAGCATTTTGCACTCAGACTTAGATATTTTGATTTAAAAGATAACCCTACATACATTAAATCAGAAGAACAAGAGAACTAAACTAGACCACCACTAGCTTCGTTGGTACATAATGTAATTTTCACAAAGGTTGTTTGTGAAAGAACACAGACGAAGAAAGTGAACAAATAACAAGAATTCTCGAAAGACACTTTATTAGATATCGCTCAAACAAAACTTACACAATTCTTTGTTTGATCAGTTTGACGTGAATAGCTTTTCTTTGCTATCGCCACTGACCAATATCTAAAAACCCTTCCTAGCTAAAGAAGCAACAACAGTTGCTTGTTTTACCCAAAACCCTAATACAGAAGAACTCTCGCTAAATCTCTCCAAAAGTGTACGCTCATTCTTTTCAATCTCTTGCTTAAATAATCATCCACCACTTGACCTAGAGAATCTTCAAGCTATATTCCCGAAATACGCAAATCTTCTCTTTTCCATAAAATGCACGAGCTTTGCCACATCAACGCCACGTATTCAGTCTTGACATAATTGTGTCACTCAACTTTTCCTTGTGTCATCAGTTCCCTTGCTTAGAAGTAACCCTCACAATCTCTCCATTTTTGTTTGATTATGTCAATCCAAGCATCTATCTATAAGACACTTCAAAAACGCAAAAGAACAACACACTAGAGAATACGATGCACAAATTAGACTGAAACACACATCCAAGAACACTGAATTATAACTTTAAACTGAGAAAGTGTTAAAGTTCAAACTNACTGACAAAAGCATGACACAACCAGATCCTGTTACATGACAGGGACATATTACACACCAATTCAGATTAGTTCAAAATATAAACGAAACTGAGACACATGATAAGATAGCACATCGATCAGACTCCTCCATGCCATGATCCGAGGCAACATTGTCATCAAAGTCTTCA
>OVAN01013810.1:0-12537 GCA_900406275.1 Anastatica hierochuntica | reverse complement strand
GGCACGGGGGCTGGACGGCGGTGGTTGCGCGGTTGCTGCTTCCTGCGGCTGCTGGTGGCTAAAGCTTTTAGAGTTTTCAGGTTTTTGGGATTTCTCTGGTGACTCTACAAATAAACTAAGAACCCTAGGTCTCCTTTTATGGGTGATGGAGAAAAAGTAATTAAGTTTTTCATCTAGTTTGGGCCTAATTCTTTTTCTAATGGACTTGGGATATTACAGCCTCCTTCTAAACTCAGGCATGACGATTAACTTACAATTATGATTAGGGATAAGACGACCAAAGGTAAAATTAAAATGTTAACATATGGTCTTGGTCACCACCTCGTATATTAAAAACCAAACCGGTGGCATACGGATAACAATAACCGGTTCGTGTAATCAAATAAACCCACCCAAAAAAACCGTAAATTTCAACCGAGTGAATTTTGTTAATTTCACGAGAAGAGCAAAGGAAGAGAAGAAAGCTCACGCTGCGAATCTTTCGATCGCCATGCGTGGATACAAGCGGGAGAACACAGAACGGCGGCACTCAATCTCCGTCACCAAGAGGAGGAAGCGATCTTCGGTTTCTGAACCATCGGCGAACCTATTCGAGAAATCGAACCATCGCGAGCCAGTACCACGACCACTGGGATCCCGAACCCTAAAACCTCACCGTTCTCTTGCGCCACAGTCCAGCCGGCGTAGTTGTAAATCTGAACGGCCGAGTAAGTCTTCTCGCCGGCGTCGAAGGATAAGAAACGAGAGAATCTCGAGCTCCATTGATCGCGAATGGGTGTTTTCCTCAAGCAATTTCAGTAATCTTAAAGGTCTGTGCAGTGCAATTCACACAGTAGCAGACACTAATCCAATGCTCGTACATTGCTTGCTGATGATTACTCATAGTATCATCTGGCTTCTTTGTTAGTATTAATCTTAGATGCTAAGTCTCTGATAAGCTCAGACTCTCAAGTTCTTTTGGGAATTCGATGTTTAGAAGTTATTTTTGACTTGTCTCTGAATCATCTTGTTCATTTTTCAGAGAAAGTAGTTATAGTTTCATACAATCTACTTGGTGTTGATAATGCGTCAAACCACATGGACTTGTATTTCAACGTTCAGCCGGAGCACTTGGACTGGAATAAACGTAAACATCTCATATGCAAGGAGATTAGTCGTTATAATGCAAGCATCTTATGTCTTCAGGCAAGTTCCGGGGTTTATTCTAGTCGGTTGACGGTTGCATATTGTATTGGATAATTAACATGGAAATTCCGTGCCTGTGATATGAGAAGGCAAGCGATGTTTGTTTCTCGTTGATGCTTTTCTTAGTTATTCTCTAATTGCGTTCTCCATATGATGAGTTGCTTAAAACTACCTTATTTCTCTGATGTTATGATTCAGTAGAGGGATGGCTCTCATGTTCATAAATAGATTCTCTTTATTGATAGAGAAACAGGGGAGCAGCCTATAGCTACATTATGCTGACGAACTTTTGAATCTCATTTATATCGAACTACATATGTAGAAATAGGCGCGTGTCATGTTGCATTATCATGTTTTAGTTTCACTGCAGGAAGTTGATCGCTTTGATGATCTAGATGGTCTTCTTAAAAATACGGGCTTTCAAGGTGTTCACAAGGTATGCATGAATCAAAAACTGTACAAGCTCACATGCATTGAAGGTGCTCTTTATAAATAATTGGTATTTTCCAGAGTCGGACTGGAGAAGCGAATGATGGTTGTTCTATATTTTGGAAAGAGAAGCTGTAAGTTCTTATTTCCACTAAGGGTCATTTTCTGTGTCGTTGAAAGTCTATAAGCTGGAGTCAGGAATCTAGCCATTTAAACTGTCTAGAGGGAATAGCTCTCTAATGGAATATAGGAAGTTAAATTTTATAGTTATAAGTTATAACTAGTATCGGTTTCAAATGTTTCTAAACTATTCATGAGAGGTCGATGTTGCTAGCAGATACGAGTATGGCTTCGCAACATATCGTTAAACCTTTGCTTTCTAATGGTTATTGATGTTGTTTATTTTGTATTGAACTTTTACTTCCCTAGTTTCACTATTCATGTCATAGTTGTGCTGTGATTGCAGATTTAAACTACTACACCATCAAGAGATAGAGTTTAATAGATTTGGCCTGCGAAACAATGTTGCTCAACTTTGTGTTTTAGAGGTATGCAGTTTATAAAGCAAGTTTAGGACCACAGAGATGGGACAAATTGCATCTTTGCGGGCATGCTAATTGCTTAATATGTGTTCGTATCAGCACTTGTCTAGTAATTATTAATCTGTTTCTGTGTTTCATCCTTTATTTTGGAGCAGATGAACAGCGAGGACCCAGAATCTAAAATACGGGTGCAATCTTCAGAGTATGTCTGCGTTTTGTTCTGATTCCTCCATTGGGGAGAAGATTCAAAGACTGTTAAGGTTTTTGTTAATATTCACACTCACTTGTGGTGACTTTGTTGATTTCTAGGCAAACATCCACAAGCCCTCGCAGGCTAGTGGTTGGGAACATACATGTCCTATTCAATCCTAAGCGTGGGGATATCAAATTAGGCCAGGTGCGGATTTCTAGATCATACAAAATTCCGATCAAGTTACTTTGTCCATAGAGTCTATAGAATGTTATTCTCATTAAACATCCTAAGTTTAGAAATGTAGAGTCTGTAGAACGTTCTCATTACACATCCTAAGTTCAGAAATGTCGATGTTTTAGTAGCAACTCTTTGAAGAGTATTTCATGGTATTCATCAGTACGTCTATGCCTGACAGCAAGATGAAATTTCTTGGACATTCCATTCTTCCAGTAGCTCGTTCATTTTGTTGATGTGTGGAATGTGACAACCTTTTAGGTAAGACTTTTTCTGGAGAGGGCTTACAAATTATCACAGGAATGGGGGAATATTCCAGTGGTAATTGCAGGTGATCTGAATAGCACTCCAAAGGTAATCTCTACTACCTTTTTTTTGCTGTATTATTTATTGTTTTGACTGAAACTTTTCTGACACTTATTCTCAATTTCTGGACAGAGCGCAATCTATGATTTCATAGCTTCAGCTAATGTGAGTTTCATAGAGGGTCCTGGACTCTTGCTTTTACGTTTTGCCTGGTCATTTTGTTATTCTCTTTGCTGAGAAAGTTGGAGCGAACTCTATATTTTCCTTTTTCATTTTGGACAGCTGGATACACAACTCCACGACCGCAGGCAGATTTCTGGTCAGTCTGAACTTGATACAAAAGAGGGGTCATTTAGAAACCATTATTCAGTTAGGTAATTGAAAATTCGTCGGGATATTTGGTTTCTTTGAATAACGTTTCTGAGTAATTTTTTTCTGCTTATATGATGAACTGGTAGATCACTTATGGTTTCTTTTTTGGCCGATGCTAAATGAAATTAATTTAAGCAAACAACTTCCCCGTTTTTCAGTGCTGCAGCGTTCATCTCCGGATCACTTGCCAATGAATGGAGCCAGGAAGAACTGCTACTTGCCACTGGTAGCCAAGCAACTACTCATGTTCGACATCAACTGAATCTTAACAGCGCATATACTGGAGTTCCTGTAAGTGTTTTTTGTTTCTTGTTTTATACTGCTTGAGTCATTTGTTCTATGAATACGTCGCCAGTCACCACAGTCCGTAAACTTGGCTGGATGCATTGGAAGGAGTTGAAATCTACCAGACAGAAAAACTTATACTATAGACTATTACAAACGTATAGGGAAAGCAGCATTTCGTATGATGTCATAGCTGCCTCTCTAGTATGCTAAACCCTGAGACTTTTCAGGGTACCCATAGAACGAGAGATGAACACGGTGAACCATTAGCAACAACTTATCATTCCAGGTTCCTCGGAACTGTTGATTATATATGGTAAGTCTGTCATGATACGCATAAATGTTAGTATAATTTACGCAATCCTAACTCGTTTATCAGAGCTTTTGATTATATATATATATGATAAAAGTCTATTGTGTACTTCTATATACATGTTAATACATATTATGAAATCGTAATTGTTGACGAGAGGGTGTTGAACTAGGCACACCAAGGAACTAGTTCCTGTGAGGGTTCTTGAAACCTTACCAACTGATGTTTTGAGAAGAACAGGTGGACTACCAAGTGAGGTATTCATAAGTTCTTCTTTCATTTTCAAGACTCTGACTTCCCGTTCAATTTGAAACCGGTGATTACTCGGAAAATTGCTTACTGAAGTCTCTGACCCGCGTTGGAAAATTCTGCAGAAATGGGGAAGCGACCACCTCGCTATCGCATGTGAACTTGGATTTGTCAGTGACTAACGATGAGACCAAAAGTAGTATCATAGTAAAAAGCCCTCACGGTCGAACCACCTGACTTCGCCATCGCTCGCGGTTTTCAAACGTTTTTAAAGCTTATGGAGGCTTGTGAACTGGAGTTTTAACAAGTTTAATATGAGGAGCGAGGACTAATTTCATTAATTCAACAGTGTAGGTAGGAGAAGTTGCGTGAAAAGCTTCTCAAAACTGTTCACTCCCAATTAGACTCTTCTCAAGTGTGATATGAAATGGCAACATTATTGACTGATCCTGATAACATATTTTATGTTTGTGACTTGTAAGATGGTTGAATAACATTTGCGAATCTCAATTTTGGGATTTATAATTTTTATTATGATATTTTTAAGGATAATCTACAAAAGCTTCACATTTTTTAGTTTTTGGATCTAACTAGTAACAATGATAGGAACATTTTGAACGAACTAATTGGAATAAAATTGTAGAAATGAAAAGGAAATTTGTTTTTTTCCAAGGTTTGTGAGGAATAATTTCCTTCATTTTTTCTCTACCTAAAAAAGAATGGGAGAAAATTCCGCCTAGACCTATTACTCTACCGCGTATCTTTTAGGCAATAGTTGGCCGATTAGTTTTTTCATCAACCCGATTTTTTCAATATTATATTATTTAACAGATTATACTTTTAACTAAAATTGATCCGTAAAATTAAATAAAAATATAATATAATCTCTAAATTTATATAAATTAGTTAGTTTTTTTTCCTCTCAAAACAGAATTTATTAAATGAAAGGTCTTATCATCAGTTGCAACAATAATACGACATAGGCTATAAAAAACAATCAGCTTTCGGCTTCTTCCATAACAATCATGGAGTCTTCTCTTTCTTCCTCAAATAAGGATCTTAACCATTCTGGATCCCCTTTTGCTACTTAAGAATTTAGTCTACCATCTTCAACCACACTCCTTGCAATCTTATACGCTCCTTTGTTACACTTGGGTTCCTCATACGAAAGAAACCATCCTGTCTTCCCCTCTGCTCGTCTCAAGATCTCCGCAATCTGCCCCATCAACTTCGGCCATTCAAGAGGTTGACGTAAAGCTTTAACGATGTCTGAGGTTGAAGCCGCGAATGTGACGTTCGAGATATGTAAACTAGCCATGCTATTAACTGCCCATTCCCAACACATGATTTGTGCTTCCTGTTGAGAATCTACACTGGTGAACGATGTTCTGCTATGCAACACGACAATCCCATTCGAATCTCTTAACACCCAAGAAGCTCCCACCAACTTATGTTTCCGAGACCATGAAATACCTATGTTGCATTTAAATTCATTCAAAGGAGGGCGTTGCTATTTGAGAGAGTATAATGGCTGCTCTTGCTCTACGGAATCATTCTCTACCTCCTCTGTTTTAACTTGTGCTTCAAGCCATTGGGTCATTTCCGAGATTGCATTCTCCACCACTGTTTGTGCATCATCTACTCCCCCTTCAAAGACTCTCTTATTTCGAACTTTCCAGATGCTCCAAATCAACCAAAAGCCAAGACTGCGAAGCTCTTTTGGGACATTAAGATCTTTCTCCACCTGAAATAGATGATGTACATTGGTAAAGATTGACTCACCATGGCATAGGGATATTTGATAATGCCCAAGCTTGACGAGCAATAGGACATAAGAAGAGTAGATGGTTGGTCGATTCAGACACTCCACCACAGCTAGGACAGCCCTCAGTCATTGACATTCCCCTGCTCCGCAAGCTATCACCAACTGCTAAAGCACCTTTAAGAGTTCTCCAAATAAATTGCTTAATTTTGGGTTGTGATTTAACTTTCCAGCACCTTTTATATAGATAATTCAGAGATGGGAGGATTGCTGCTTCTGCGTATATCTCATTGTGTTTGATTGCATTACAAAGCGAATAAGTTCATTATATATTTACGATTTTAAATTAAAATAAAAAATAGTTAGTCGCTAGATCCATACCTGAGCTGCTAGCTAGTTTTAGAACATTGCACATAAGAGCATCTGCATTGTGAGTCTTTCACGAAGGTATCTTCCCCAGAATATTAATAAAAAATTAAAAAGAGGAGAAAGGATCTCTTGGAACATCCAAAAAGATAATAATAAGTGTTAAGTGTTCTCAATAAAAAAAAGATAATAATAAAATATTAAATATTGTTTGTTTATTAAGAAGTGTTCTAAAAAATTTTGGAACTTCAATCCAAATGTTTCTAAAAAATATATATATTTTAAAATACTAAAAAAATTCATAATACTCAAAAATATTTTAAAATACTAAAAATAATCTTTAAAATTAATTTAGTCATATATATTTTAGAGTATTATGTATTTGAGTATCGGGTACCAGTTCAGGTATCAGGTATCTTTCGGGTTTCAGTTACTTTCGTGTACTCGGTTCGGATCCGGGCATACCCGATATCCGAAGTTACTTTACCTCTGAACCCATTTGAATATTTTCTCCGTTCCGGTTCCAATTTTACTTTTTTGAATCGGTTTCGGTCCGTGTATTCGGGTCTCAGTATTATGCCCAACCCTAGTATTTTCAAATATTTATCTACTTGTAGGGGGTTTTAAAATAGGCAGAGAATCGGGTGGGCCGGGTCAAATTTAATAACACCCGGCCGCGTTTTTTTTTGTTTCCTTATCTTCTCCGATTCTCATATTCGATTCACTCTCTCTCTCTCTCTCTCACACACACACATCCACACAGCAAAAGAAATGGCTCTCACCGTGAGCAGCGGTGGCGGAGGAGGATCTGCGATCCGCTGCACCGAATCTTCTCGTAACCTCTTCTCCATCTCCAGACTTGTAAACTTCTCTTATCCTTCAAGAACCCGCCAAAACGTGATCTCCGCCGCCAAAAAGCCGTCCTCCTCTCAAACCGGTCGGTTCGATAGCAGAAAGCGTCGGAGCCTCGTCCCGACGACGACCAAAGAACAACCGGAAGAAACCAACGGTGTGTACGACGACGCGAATCCTCCGTCTCAGATCGAAATCGACGACGGCGAGGGCGACGGAGATAGATTTGTGGTGAATACTCGATTCAGAGGTGATCCGAAAGACGCGCCGAAGTTTTCGATTAAGGATCTTCCTGGTCTTGAGCCTGATCCATTTGAAGGTCCTCAATGGGATGGATTAGGGTTCTTCGTTCAATACTTGTGGGCTTTCGGAATCGTTTTCGCGGTAAAAATCCAAATCAAAATCAAATTCAATCGATTACGTTAAAAGCAATCTCCTCAAAATTGAAAAGTTTTCGAATCTTGATTTAACAGTTAATCTCCGGCGGAATTGCGGCGGCGACGTATAACGAAGGCGCGACGGATTTCAAGGAGACGCCTGTGTATAAAGAAGCGATTCAATCTCGTGACCTTCTTGATGAAGCAGAGAGTTCTAACTCTGAAGATGTGTTTGAATCCAATCCAACAGAAGTTGCTCCTAGTTTGGATTAGATTAAAAAGCTATATTTTGAAGTTGATCTTGAGCTTTTCTTGTGTTCATAATGTGTTTATAGAATCGATTTTTGAAAAAAAACCGGTTTTTATTAGAAGAAGAAGAGAGTATTGATCTTCATTGTTCTGTTTTCCGATTTCGTTTCAAGAACTGCAAGCTACAAGCTTCTTCTAAAGTAGAGTAAAACTGTTCTTGATTCTTAGAGATAACTAAAGCAGAAGTAGTAGTAAGGTAAATGATAGGACTTAGATGATGAGGAGGAGAGATCCGGGTATGATAGCTGCGAGTGCGAGGATGGTTAGGTGAGTCTCGGACTTGGAGCCAGAGGATCTAAGACCATAACCTAAACCCATAAAGCTAGTGGGTCTTGGTGCCAGATGAGCCACTGGGGTTGCTGTTAAAGTAAAATGAGATCAGTAACACTTTCGCTTCGAGAGATGTTTAAACTGTTTGTATGTTTTTGGAGATTTAGCAGATACTCAAGTAACGTTGCTTACCCGCGACACTGGATTTGTTCTTCGAACCTAGAGAGATTTGAGAACCAGTTGAGCTAGAAGGTGGTGGAGCAATTGAAGAGGAATCGCTAGGCGCCTTTCCTCCTTTAAACGAAAAGAATTTCAAATCAGAAAAACTACTTCTTGATTAGCTCTATGAAGGACATGAAGCAACAGCGAAGTTTACGTACCAGGGGAGGATGAGGCGGAGGAGGAGCAAGAGGATGAATTGGCTGGAATGTTGCAAAGCGGAGGCAGTTGTAGAGCGAGAGTTTGATTGATTGGAAAAGCCGGGGACAAAGTAGAAGTATTGTTGAGGAAGAGACAAAGACAAGTCGGTTGTTGGCTATAAATTTGGTTTAAACCGTCACAACAAGGCTGAGCCGGAAACTGAACAAAGCCTTGTACGAATGGACCACATGGAGCCAAGGAAAGAAGCATGGAAGAACATGTAGTCGTGGTTCCTGGTACTTGAGCGCGAATCAGTTGAAGAAAATTTGGAGACAAGAAGATCAATAGAGCGATAAAGATAGTAGAAGAAGAAGAAGCCATTTTTTTCCTTGGAGAAATAAGTTTGTTTCTTCTTTGTTTTGAGAGATTAATGATTAGTTGTTTTGAGTATTTAACGCCAGAATCAATTGGTTTGTTGTGTGTGTGTGACTGTGGACAGGTATTGTTATTGCACACATGATGTGTGTTAATATGAAACAAAACTTGAGTTCTTCTTCTTCTTCATGTTGTATCTTGTGTTTGTTTTTGTGTTCATTCATTCATAAACTATGTTTCTTGTCTAGTGTTGACCAGAAAATTTATGAAATTGAATTATATAGTTTACCTGAAAAATAGTTAACAACAAAGTTGTTGTAGTATAGTGGTAAGTATTTCCGCCTGTCACCCGGGTGACCCGGGTTTGATCCTTGGCAACGGCGCCTAAAATTTTAAAATGCTTTTTTTATTCATTTGGTCCCTATATTTTAAAGTTTCTTTAATTTTAGTCTTCAGACTTCAAAATTTAACTTTTTATTCCTTTCTTTCTCTCCGTTATAGTTTCCTTCCGATAAACCCTCCCACGAATCCCCGGTAGAAAACCTCTCCGACTCTCTCATTCTCCGCAGCCATGTATGGCAGAGGAAGTTTTAGATATCGTAATTGACTTAGGCTCTCACACTTGTAAAGATGGCGAAGATGCCCACAAAGCCCTTTTTATCCTCCGTGAGTTTTAGTGTGAGACCCCGGTTTATAGAGTCATATATATGAGGAGGGCTTATAAAGATTAATTTGGCTACATATGTCACCAAAGTGCATTTATCTTTCCGGTCACTGGTCCTGATAGAACTCCACAATTAGTGTGTTTGTGCTAGAGCACTACTAGGATGGATGACCTTCCGGGAAGTGATTTCCGGAATCGTGCGAATGACGACAAAACACGGAGAAAGATCGCTTGGTGATTGCAGAGACAATAAATCATGACTTTAAAGCCTCTTCGAAGTAGCGCTCCCGACCGTCAGACAGAGTGGACCTATGGAACTAAAGAGAGATGCCGAGGGCACACGGGAGGGACGGACGGGGGTGTTACACTTAGTTTCTCATTCTTCAATTCGTCTCTTTGCAATCAAATTCAAACATTTCCGATGACTTCTTATGAGCATTGGCAAATTATATTTATAACGCATATGTTTAATACATGTAAAAACGACAATATCTATGAAACAAAAACAGACACTCTTAGTGAAACGGATGGAATATGAATTTTAAACTATGTATTCAAAATATTGTAAGTAGTGAGGTTCTTTTGTTTGGTCAAATAACTAATGACTATACAAAAGTCAATATAGTATGGGTTATTTTTTTGGTAACTGATCGTTTATATTGGAACTTGGTTTGAATTATTTTTTGGTCAACGGTATGGGAGTTACAAAAATCTACCAATAAGTGAGTCAGCAATCGTCATTACTAATAAACTTCTTTAAGAATGTGACAAAATTGGCATAGTAAAATATTCTTGTTGTGAGAAACTAATAAAATACAAATCTTTAGTTCATCAGCAACTTTTTGCCAGCCAAATGGATCGTCGGAATTTTCTTGCATTTTGCATATGCATCATCTTGATTTTCGCAGTTTCATCGGTTTCTCTGCACTTCCTTGCTCGATGGAGTAATCGGTTAGCTATTTCTCTTGATTATACGATAGCTACTACGTATGCTTGTTAGTACGACACATATACTCATGGGAGTATCTCACCATTGTAGACGTTTTTATTTAAGTAATTTTGTTCATATTGTCGTCAGAATAGATTTTGAGGTCAAACAAAGTATGCATGTCCTTCCCACCTGTCAATTTTACATAAAAAATTAGCTTTAGAAAACGGTTTTTTTTTAAAAAACATATACAAAATCGACCCGTTTTTCTTTCTCGATTGAAATGTGTGATTCTCAGGACCGGTACTGATTGTCGTATCTCTATTACCTATTTTTTAAAAATTTTAGTTTTGCCGTTTCGTCTCTAATTTTTTGTTTGTTCATAGTGGACTGAGATTTTTTTTTTTTTACAGAGATGGATCTATGGTTAAGTTGAAAAAGAGTGGTTCATCTCTTGCTTTTGATCCAACTCATGTCACTCAGCTCTCATGGACCCCTAGGTTTGTTTGTAAACTTGATCTTTGATCTTTGTTTTGTTTTTCTATTTGTGTTTTAAGTATGTGATTTTTTTTTTTTTGCGGTTACTTCTTCTTCAGGGTGTTTTTATACAAAGGGCTGCTTTCAGATGAGGAATGTGATCATTTTATCAACTTGGTTAGAATCAAATCGTCTTCTTGTTCTTCTTCTATCCACAATAGATTTTCTTTTGAACTAGTTGATGATCAAGGAATATTTAGATGATTGAATTTGCAAATAACCATTTGCTTTTTAGGCGAAAGGAAAGCTTGAGAAATCGGTGGTTACTAATAGTTACTCGGGTGAGAGAGTAGAAAGTGAAACACGCACAAGTTCTGGAATGTTTCTATCCAAAAACCAAGTGAGTTTCGAGTTGATTTTATTTTATATATTATCAATCTAAAATGATATTTTCGATTCTCTTCTTTTTTGTGATTTGTAACCTTTGCGGTTGAAGATTTGAATGCATAAAGTTTTGTGTATGTCGCAGGATGATGTGGTTGCTAATGTTGAGGCAAAAATTGCTGCTTGGACCTTTCTTCCCGAGGGTATTTCTGTGGACATGTTATAGAAATAATAATTCAGACGATAACAAAACATTAATATTCTAATTCGGTTTTTTAACTTTACCTTTTTAGTGGCATACAAGTTCTCATACCTTTTCTTTATTTGTGGATCAGAAAATGGGGAACCTATGCAAGTATTGCACTATGAGAATGGTGAGAAGTATGAACCACATTATGACTATTTCCACGAAAAGTTGGCTCTAGAGCTCGGTGGTCATCGGGTCGCCACAGTATTGATGTACCTATCTAATGTCGCAAAGGGCGGAGAAACTGTGTTTCCCAGGTGGAAGGTAAAGAGACACATATCACTTTCCATTCCAGAATTTGCATTTTTTTCTCATCTCTTGAGTGACCTCATTTCAATATGATCACACGCTCTTAAAGGGTACAAAACCTCAACCGAAAGACGATAGTTGGACTGAATGTGCAAAACAAGGTTATGCAGGTAAAAAAAAAGCATGTAGAATAATCAATGAAGTGTTGATTCAGTGGTAAAGGCCCCTCGAATTAACGAGGAGGTCACATGTTCGAGTTGTTTTGGGAGGATTGGCTCGCCAAAAGCGAGTATCTTACCTGATATAACCCGTGTTGGGGGTGTTAAGGATTCACAGACCCGAACCTCCTGGTTATTAAAAACATATGTAGAATACTTTCGACTTTCGACATGCGTGTGTTCAAATTCAAGAACTTAACACATCTAGATTTTATACCTCCAAATGGTATGTTGCACTATCCGACTATATATATATATATATATAACTTTGCAGTGAAACCGAGGAAGGGGGACGCGTTGCTGTTCTTCAGTCTTCATCCCAATGCAACCACAGATCCAACCACCTTACATGGAAGTTGTCCAGTGATTAAGGGAGAGAAATGGTCGGCGACCAGATGGATTCATGTTAGGTCATTCGACATAGCATTAGCAAAGATATATGGGTGTGTGGACGAAAACGAGAGTTGCACGAAATGGGCAAAAGCAGGGGAGTGCGAGAAGAATCCAACTTACATGGTGGGTTCTGAAACAAACCATGGATATTGCAGAAAGAGCTGCAAAGCTTGCTCATCTTAACGAATAACATCAAGT
>OVAN01013809.1:0-12539 GCA_900406275.1 Anastatica hierochuntica | reverse complement strand
TTTTTTCTTTTCTAGTATAAGTATTCACTTTCTGCAGACTTTGTATTTTAATGCTTTTTTTATCAAAAACCTTTTAGAAACCATTGTTTCTTTTTCTCAGTGATTGAGAGCCTTTGTTCAGCATAGAACAACCATCCAACTACAGAGTTCATTCTCTAAAAGTTGTTTCTTTGAGATCCTTAAGGGAGTTCAGTCATCCTGATCCAAAGATAACCCTATCCATCGAATTTCTCCATCTCCATCGGCCAACTTTCTGTTTTCCATCTCTTTTCAAACACCATCATAAAAGAAAAACAAATAAAAATCTCTTGATCTTTGATTTCCAGCAATATAAGGGACTAAAAACGTCCCAGATCTAAGCGGAAACGCATCAGGAAGCCAACGCGGTTCCTCTATCAAATCCCAACATCGCCTAAATCTTAACAACGTCAAGCTTAGTGACGATAAACAAGCGCACTTGGGAGGCATTTCCATGATATCCTTTGTATATATTTTCATTAGTATTTCTTTAAGATTTATGTTTTTAGTGTTTACAAATGGTTTTGCAGGACAATGAGCTTTAGAATTGGTGAAAATCAAAGAAGAAAAAGAAAATCAGGTTTCCACCGGTCAGAAACATCGGTCCACGCCCGACCGATGCAGCTTACCAGGGTTTTCCGGAAGCATTCCACCTGTCAAAATCCACCAGACCGAACTTGACCACTACACATCATAGTGATTTATGCCCTCCTCTATTGGTCGCCCCATCGGTTTACACATGACAGGTGGAAAACTGATCCAGTTCTTGTGTAACTTCATCGACCCACAACCACCGGTCTACACATAACCACTGACCCCGCCAGCGATTCCGGAGCCATCCGTCTAGTCCATTGGTCCTCGACTCTCCCCGTAGACCGCCGCGACAGGTAAGTGTCCAACACCGGTTTTTAAAATCCGGTTTTCTCTGATTCACGGTCGGGTTTCAGCTACTTTAAAACACAAAAATTGCTAAACTCATCTTCTTCCTTCTTCTTTCACGATTTCTACAAGAAAACTTCAACAATTTTTGAACTTTTTCTCTCATTTCTTCATCAATTTTCAATCCATTTTTTGCTTTGATTCCGAAAATTCAAGTTCTATTACATAATCCCTGCTCTATTGCTCTTGTTCTCTCAACCAAAAGACCCACAAGATATTTCTCTCTAACTCTCTTTGAACTCAACTTTTTGCAAACTCGAAGTTGCCTCATTTAAGTGCTTTCCTTTGATGATTCTTGCTAAAATAGGTTGGGTTAGTGATAACTTATGCCTAGATTAAGCTAAGAACCTACGGATTGCTTGATTTTAGAAATTGAAATTTTAGGGTTTTTGAGGATTTTAGAGAGATTTTCAAAGTTGGAAAATTTTTGAGATTGTGGTTCTTTTAGACAATTAGGATGGTAACAAGGCTAAATGCAAAAGACTATAAATTTTGAGATTGATTTGTTGAGTTTTTAAGAAATTCAAAGAAGGTGTTTAGATGAAGAAATAGCCAAGTGTTTTAGGTTTTGGTGAGATAATGGTGTTGATAGTTTAAGTGCATGGTTATGGAATCATTGAACACAATTTTGCATCATGCTCTTTCACTTACAAATTTTCTCACATATGCAAAACAATTTTTGTATTGTAGACACGATGACTAAAGCTTCGGATTTCACTTCAACCGGAGGACCTCCCGCACCTAGGAAAGATTTTGGAAGCTCTCCTCCGAAAGCCTCGACATCCACAAGAAGGAAAGGAAAGGAAGTTGCCACAAGCTCTCGAAATGAGAGTGATCATGAGGAAGATGTTCCACCTCTCGAGAAAATCACACAGACAACAAATAAGACTAACGATAAGAAAAATACTAATCCAAAAGAGAAGAAGGTTCCTACGACTTTAGAATACTTCAAGGTACTCAAGTCTAAGCCATTTGTTCACTCATGTTGGGCGGACCGAGACACTCTCGAGAGGCTTGGAATCTATGAGGATGTCGAAGCTATGGTAACAAACATGGGGATAGGGAAGTTTTTATTCATGAGAGAAAAGGGATACCAAAACCCGACTTGTGAATTCCTATCAACATTGAAGTATTACGATGATAGCGTCGGTACTTTCACATTCAAGATTGGAAAAATGGACTACAAATGGGATTGTGATAACCTTTCCAATTTGTTTGGTTTCCCTCGAAGATTGCCACAAGGCTTATTTAACAAAGAGAACAGAAGAACCAAAGGCGGTATTAGCTTCTATCGGTCTCGGGGCATACAAAGTTGGCGCCATCAAGGCTTCTTTGATTCGGAATCCAGAAATTCGGTATGTACATAAGGTGCTTGCCCACACTTTGTATGCGAGAAAAGAAACTGGAACGGTGAACTATAATGAGATGACACTCCTAACTTTGGGTTTTAAGTCATTACTTCAAACCGGTGAAGATGGAAGAGCAATTAAGGGAGGAATGGATGGTGTGAACCTTGGTAAGGTCATAATTCTTCACTTCATAGAATTGAGGAACACCATGTATTCGCATCCTAAAGGAGATAGTCAAGTAGCGGTTGGTGGCGTGGTCACACATATACTCAAGGTGTGCAAAGTAAGATTTGTTCAAGATGATGAGTTGGTGGACAACTTAGTGGACTTGTCGTATCTCTCGGGAGCCCGAATAATAGGAGGAGCGGTTGGGTCACAATCGCCTACAACACGTATGTTGGTCCAAAGGAGCTAAGGAAGGAGCTTCTACCAAACAAAGACGCAACAATAATGATGCTATGAGAGAACATAGTCTTTTGGACAAAGGACGAAGCATTTTATGACCCATCTCACCACTCCACGGTTGAATGAGTCTCCAAGATGAAGAAAAAAGGAAAGGAACCCCAAGTTGAAGAAGAGCAACAAGAAGAAGAGGAGGATGAGGATGATGATGAGATATATGGTCGCCAGAGGTACCATTTCACTCCTTATGATGGAGCCATTGGCAACACGAGTCTATGACATGATCATGAAGATATTAGGAACCTATAAAAATGGAGCAAGTGGCAAGACGACACAATCCATAAATTATGCAACGTGGTGAAAGGATTGAAGGGCCAAGTGAAAGCTTTGATAAAGGCTTTAAGCTCCAAGAAGCGCGGTAAAGGACACTCAAGGTAGCACGAGGATGACTTGGAGACAAGTGAAGCGATGGAAGTGGATGAAGAGAATAGACGGAAGTCCTACCATAGAGCACCCGCCACTACATTGGCCATTTACGAGCCATCCCGCCATTCATCTTATGAGGCGGCCTCTTCGCGGTAAAGACAAAGAAGAAGGATGCGTTCACCATCTCCAATTTCGAGCAACCTATCTCTATCACCTGATTCGGAGGAAGACACCTCCGGTTCCCGAACCCTTTTATCCAAGGTACCAATTACTTCTATTGTATATATCACTTTTTTCCTATTTGCACTGCAGTTATTTGACTCCCTCACCGGATTTTATTCATTCACCGAGACGGTGATGAGCAAGTCCGGAGGAGGAGATAGTTTGCTAATCTGTTCTTTTAGTTTTTTTTGTTTTTATTTTCTCTTCTTTGAGTCTCATATAGTTTAGTTGGCATTGTTAATAATTAAAAAATTGAAAAATTGAAAAATTTTGAAAAAAAAACATGTAGTTGCATTTCTCATATTTATGTACTTAGGGTCGAGTCTTTGAAGCATATAGGCGCATATGCATGAAGACTATGATTAAATCATCACGTATTTGTAGCATGCTTAGGAGTTGAAACGAAACCCTTGCTAGAAGTATCATGTAGCTTGAGCCGAAACAAAAAAATTGGAAAATCCATAGCTAGAATTCCCCCTTTTTAAAGATTCTACTTTAGTAACACCAACTTGAAAACTCATTTGACCCTAGTGAGCTTGAACTTAAAACATTGACATTATTTTTCTCACTATGGACTTTTGAATGCTAAACCATGGGTTTTCATAAACATTTGGATTAAAAACCGTTTTTATACCACTCTATTTGTTAATCCAAATGCCTTCACTTTAAAGACGGTGTCATTCCCTAAGCCCTTAACTCGTTCTTTCTAAAACCTACATTGTTCTCTAATGAGTGAGGCCTTTTTTTTTAAAGTGTACACATGTGAAAAATCGTGTGAAGTAGAGGAACGACAAAGGAAAAGCTTCCATAGGAATAGCCTCGTTTTAAGGTTAGTATATTTAGGAAGATAGAACTCAAAAAGAGTAGGAGTTGGGGGATGGTATCTATAAGAATTCTCAAAAGAAGAAAAGGAAAAGGAAAGAGAATGTAAACACTCTAAGAAGAAGTAAAAAGTGAAATAAAAAAACTAACTCTAAGTATATGAAAAGAAAAAGATCAAAGTCCACAAAGAATAGAAAGAAAGAAAGATAAAAAGAAAGTTTTAAGTGGATAGAAAAGAAATAGCTAGTATTAAAAAGAAAAAAAAAAACTTAGAGTGTTTGTGCATCAAAAGAAAGAAAAAGAGGTTAATGCTTATAATAAAAGAGCTTGAAAAGAAAGAAATTTGATTGTGGTTAGAGTGTGGAAAGTTTGATATTATGGGTAGAGTTAGGATTATGGAAAATGATTGGGAAGATTATAGGAAGTGAATCCTTTGTGCATGCCAATTGTTCCACTCTCTAGATTTTTCACAAGGTCTTACACTACTATTTTGTAGAGTGAACCACTTAAATTTGGAAAAACTTTCTTGTTCATTGTTTCTTTAAGCCTTTTTCTTACCAAACCAAACAGTTTTGATTCATTGTCCATAGTGAGATCGTGCTTAATCGAAAATGAATGAATGTTTAAAAGTCGAATAAGTTGATGGTAAGAGTTTGCTTTAGTCTCGGAACTTATAGTAAATTGGGGCTTGGAAAGGTTATGAAGAAGTACGAAAGACTAGAATCGAATTTTGCTATATGCTACTCCTTCCTAAGGATCTTATTTCAACTACCTCTTCATTTCTTTGTGGTTATGAGTCTTCACCTTCAAACTTCTTTCCCGGGTCGATTCTTATTTGTTGGCTTGAGGACAAGCAAAAATCTAGTCCGGGAGAGTTGATATATGTATATATTGCATGGTTTTCATATTAGAATCTGATGTATTTTATCTTTGTTTCAAGTCTTTTTAGAATTTTTTAGGTTAATTTTTGAGTCAATAGCCATAGGGTGCATTTAGGAGTCTTAGGTTGTATTTTTGTTTGTATTTCTCTCTTCTCTTCCCATTTTCAGGTAAATTGGATCAACAAAGAGGAAACGGAATGAATCGAGCTAAGTCTCGAAGGAAGAATTGGAGAAGAAGGAAAGAAGCATCTCACTGGTCCACTTCATCGGTCCACATGTGACCGATGAGGGCCACAAGCTTTTCCGGATCAATCTCGTCAGTCACCTCATTGGTCCACCACTGACCGATGAGGATCCAAGCATTATCTGGAGCTCTCCCAACGGTCCACGCCTATCGGTTCACACATGACCGATAAGGCTTCCGGGGAATTTCGCATCGCCCCACCGATCACACCATCGGTCTGCATCTAGAGTTGCAGACCGATGAGAAGTTGAATTAACCAAGATCATCCCTAAACCGAGCCAATTTGTTTCGGTTTAGTCAAAATCGAATGTAAAACACTATTTAAGCAAGTTTTAGAGATTGTTAAAACCTAAGCTTTATCTTAGAACCTCTCTTTGAAACATTGTTGAATCCTTGTTCTTAGACTTTGGATTTAAGTAAAATTTTGTTTCTTTCTATCTTTTTCTTCTTTTTAATCATGTTTACTATCTTTTTACATATTTTTACATGCTTGATCACCATGATTGGTGAGTAGATCATTTTGTGATTTATGGGTTAAGTAGATTAGTCTAGAACTAGATGCTAATTAGGATGCTAAGGGTTAAATTCTTGTAAATTCACATGATTAAAGGGTGTTTAATGCTAGAAATGAAATGATCAATCAATTTCTAAATTAGAGGAATTTCACACTGGAAGGTGTTTGTTGAAATTTCTAAGAGAATCTTATGATTGCTAATCAATCTTAGTCTATTGGAATAGTTTTCTAAGTTGTTTAGTAAATGTTTTGGCTTGTGTTTAATGAATAATGATTATTAAATTGCTATCGGGAGATTGATTTAATTTTAAATCATCAGATGGATTAATTCAATGGAAATAGATTAATTGGTTGTTGCCTTATCCTTGAATGGTGGTGTGTTTAACGTATGACTCTTGCATTCTAATTGCATTTAGGTTAGCTAATCATATGCTTAGTTCATGAATTTCATTTTCCATTATCTTAAGCTAAAAATCTTATCTCATTTATTGGTTCCTTGGTTTTTGTTTCTTAGTTTCCTCTCTAGTTTGTCCGCTTGAATTTTAATTTTTTTTTGTTTAGGCTTAGCCTAATATTGGCTTTCTTAGGATTGAGTGTGTTAAATTGCTCCTTGTGGTTCGATAACTCATTTACTATAACTTCTACCTTTAATCTTGAGGTTTAGGGGTTTAGAGTTTGGGATTCAACATGTCAAATATCATCATTGTTCGTGTTTTCAAACCAAATTAACGGGTAAAATTCATGTAAAAATAATGAAAATTACCCGAAATTATATGTACAAATATCAAAATTAACTGCTAAAAAATTAAAATGTTAAGATTTTTTTTGTCAAGCTAAATTATTCAAATAACTCATAAATTACTCTACCGATGATTTTTGGTTTGCACACTTTGACAATAAGTAACTTCAATAACTACCCTTCCCTATAAGAATTCATGTTACAACTTTTAAAATGTATAATTATATAATGCAACTCAAATATAATTAATTATCATCATTATATTTAATTTATCTCATCATAAGTTTAATTTTTGAATTTAATTATATATTACAACTACATGTAATCATTATGTATAAGTAAGTTTCAATTTCTATTTATTTAATGTTTGATGTTGTTAGATTGTTTTACTTGCAGGAATAGTACATCCGTAAGAAATAGTCTTTTAATTTTATGTTTTATGTTATATGCTAGATAATTTTTTTTACAATTTTTTATCAGTTGGTTTAAAACTTGTGCTACTAGTTGTTTTTCAGATTTTGTTACTTATATACAATTAACTAGGTGGTGGTCCGTGCAGAAGCACGGACATATCGATTTTTAAAAAAATTAATCCTAAAAACACACATTTTGATACCTTATCGTAATAGGTATTCTGAAAAATAGTTACATCCTTTAAAACAAAGAAATCCAAAAACCAAAAACACACTATATGGCGCAAGCAGATCATCGACGGTCCATTACGAATCTCTTAATGCACCAGACCACCTTATATAAAAATCTACAAAACATTGCAAATTTAGTATTGTCATTTTAATGTCATCTCCCACGTCCTCTTCTTAGTTTAATTTTTTTGGGTTTATTATTGATCCAACCCTACTATAATTTTAAGTGTTTTGTCTTTAAAAACACTTAAAATTTTCTTTGAGTTTAAATTACAATTTTAATTTTTAAATGTTATGATTTTAAGTGATTTTTTTAATATTTTAAGATAATATATTTCCTCTTAACTATAATATTATTTTAAAATCATAATATTTTAAAATTTAAAAGTGTAAATTTGTCCAAAAACTATAATAATTAATAAAATTTCATGTTTAAGAATTGCACCGGTTCAATGTTTCGTTAGTTTTCAGTTTGTTACCGGTTTAATCAGATCTTTTAATCGGTCTAATTTTCTTTAGGTCTATTGTTGATCCAACCTGGCTATGTTTCCGATCTGCGGTCAAATCCTATCTAACTTCTGAAACGGTCCGAGTTTAAAACATTGCATATCACTCAAAAATTAATATAAAGGAATCAAAACTATGAGAACTTTTAATATAGAGAATTATTATGTGTTTATAAAAAATTTATATGAGTTCTACAAAAAAAATTTTGAGAACGATAATACAAATGAATTGATTTTATAATTGTATCATTGTTTAATCCATGACAAGTATATGGTAAGAGTATTTATTCTTTACATAACTAGTTGTCAAAAAAAAACATAACTATTTATTCGTTACAAAGATTGAACCAGTTTGAGGAGATGCTTATATAGAGACGATATATAACTATGTATTCCCGAATTACTCATCAAATCATGTCATGAGAATTATGTTTGAGCAAGGAATAGGAAAAAAAAATTACATGCCATGAGAATTACTCATCAAATCATTGTTTCATGGTAGCTTATCGAAATTCAAATGGGAAAAAAAAAGAGAAACCACAAGAATAAGAATTTCAAGGCGATTGTTATAAGATAAACACAATGTGCTTTTTCTTAATTTTTATAAATACATCATAATTTTCAGTAGGGTTAATATAGTATTTTACAAAATGCGAATCTTTTTTAAGCGAAAAATTATAAAGAGCCATTAAGAACATGACACAGAAAAATCCACTTTTTAAAAAAGAATACAAAACCGCCGAGCTTCAAAATTGCGCCACGTCAGCCGCAAATTCTGTGAACGCACCACATATACAAGTTACTTCTTATATAATATATATATAGATATAGATGTAAGTTTCAATTTCATTTTTCATCGTATATATATGGTGAGAATAGTATTACTATTTTAAAATAGTAATACCATTTCTATTAAAATATGGTGATTTCTCTGTTTTCAAAAGTTTAAAATATGACTAACGTGAAAATATTTAGGTTTTTGTGTAGTTAAAATTGAAAAAGAAAATAATTCCAACTCCAAGAGCCAATAAAAGAGTGGAAAATGGGATGGAAAAAATGTATTGTGTTTTTTAAATAATGAAATAGTTAGGTTAGATTCTTAATTTATTACTATTATTTTTTATAATCTAAATTCACTAAAAGTTATATGGCTATTATTTTATAGTATCACACTTTCGTTTATTACAAATATTGGATTTAATCTGAAGAGATGGTGTGCTTAATGCAAGTTTTAAAGTTTTTTCGTGCCATCCAAATTTTTCACGTTGTATCCGATATTTAGGTAGTTGACCCAATCTTACAAGTTTTAAAATATTAGACGAATACTGGTAACTTTTTTTTTTTTTCAACCAGATGAATACTGGTAATTTAACTAGTTGACCCAATCTTCAGGTTAAAATATTAGACAAAATAGTAGTAATTTTAAATTACTAATTTAGGAGTTTGACCCATTCTTAAGTTAAAATATTAGAGGAATAGTAATTAAGCTTTTTTTTGCCATCAGGAATAGTAATTTAGCTATTTGACCCAATCTTTACGAATATACATTTATCAAAAAAATAATCTTTACGAATATACGATTATTACGAATAGTAATAATATATCAGATTCCCCACGATGCTTAGTCCTACTGTCTACATGACACGTCGCATTCAAAAGCAGCATTAATCATCCGCCTATTTTTTATAAATTCAGAATTTTTTTAAAGTTAGAAGTATATACTCAGAATATACAATTAGGAAAAGTAAAATGATTTTTTTAAAGTCAAAAGTGAGATTGATTTATAGGGTTGGACAAAAAAACCGAATCCGAAAATCCGAGTCGAATCCGATCCAAAAAAACTCGAATCCGAAAAACGTGTGAAAAAACTCGAACAGGTTCTATGTCCAAGTATTTCGGGTTTTATCCGAACCGAACTAAAAACCCGAACTAGTATATGAGTGTCCCGAATTTTCACACACACATATATATATGTGTGTATATATATATATCCATACTTTTCTACACTTATAATAATATACTTCTCTATTTTAATCCAAAAATCTCGAACCTGAATCTCTTTTATTTTGATCAATGAACCTGAATCTCTAAACACGCGAAATATCACAAAAAATTCCGATCCTAAACAAATCCGAAACTCGTAAAATCCGAAAAAAAACCCAAAAAATATCCTTAAATATGGTAAAATCCAAAAAACACCCAACCCCAACTCGAATAACCCGAAAATATCCAAACCAAAAAAATATTCGGATGCATCTAGATTTTGGATGGTTTATTAAACCCGACCCAAACCTGAAGAAACTCGAACCGAAGCCGAACCGAATTTTTAAAAAACCCTAACGGATCTTAGAATTTTTTAAAACGGAATCTAAAACCGAACCTTACCCGATCCGAACCCGAACGGAATCCGAATGGTCAGACCTAGATAGTTATATGGACGTGTATTGAAAAACGCCGTGAGGCTGACCAGAAAAAAAAACGCCATGAAAAATACTAAAGTTTTGACTTAATATAATGATCATTAGCATAATTAAACCGGAATTGACTTTCTCTCTGTTTATACTAAAATGTAGCTAACAAATTATTCCATAGGTTATATGTGAGGGAGGTGTTACATGCGGTGACCATTTTGTTGACTTCCAGTTAATTAAGGATGTCAAATATTTTCATAATCTTGCTGTTGACAGAATATTAGGATATTCTTTTGTACATTCTCTTGTGTGTATCTTCCAATTTTTTTTTTTGTAACAATTATTGTACTAACATTCTCCAATGACGACGTTATGATGTAATAAACACGCATGCAAAAAAGGTTCACAAAATAAATTTAAAATTTTTAAAATTTTTTTAGCAATATCTTTCATATAAAATTAAAACAGTTCACATTAAAACTTCTACATAATAATAATAATAATAAGAATAATAATAATAATAATAATAAGAATAATAAGACTTAAGACATGTATTAATTTTTTGTAGCCCTAATTCGGAGCGGCTTTGGACTTTTAAAAACATAACCAAATTTTTTCGGGCTAAACGTGCATTGTCCACACAGTTTGCGAGACAGATGCGAGCCAATCGTTGTAGCTTTGCGGGCTGCAAATAGACCGTAAAAATAATTTTGTTGTCCTCCGAAATCTCTCAGATTCTCCGGCAAATAGAATCGCAATAATGTTCAAGAGAACAACTTCGAGACTTGAATATCGTCTTCTTACGTTAGAGCTAGTGGAAACGAACCGACACCATTATTGTGAAAACGAGATTCTTGAAGTATTACTTTCTCTTTCAAACGTTGTTACTTTCTCGAGAAAATATTCTACAATAACTTTCTCTAACGAATATATACTTATATTGTAGAAAATTATTGTAAAGCGTGCTTAAAATATATCATGAGAAAAAACAAATAATATGTAGGAAAGCAAAGGAAAAACATATACTTTTACACTTACAAAGATATTTACTTTCTAAATCATGTGCCCGATTTTCGTGGGATAATATTTAGCTACAACAAAAATATACAAAATGCATTTTATGATTATATTGATAATTGAGAGAACAAAACACCTTTCAAAATCTTGAAATTTTTGTGATTTGTTGTTCTTTGTCGGACTCGGAGACCGGCCCGCGTATCCACAAAACCAATGCGGGACAAGCATGGGCATGTTAAACCGGATCGCCGCCTGCAGCGGGTCGGACCACACGAGCAACAACAATACAAAATCTGCAGCAGATTTGACTATTTGGATGTGGACGGTACCAAATCGATATACAAAAATCTCTAATTTTGGAAAGCATTGTTATTAGTCTATAATTTTAAAAATGTTCATTAGTATAAATATATTACAGAGTTTAAGTCGATATAACTTTTTGTTAAATAAATTGATATAGTTGAGAAAATTAACATTTACAAAACTGTGTTTATGATTAATAATATTCATTTTTGGATTACATGTTCATATATTCATAATTTATAAGAAATTGTGGCTAGTATTTTAATGTTATGACAAAAATAAAAAAATACTACGATATAATTGGATGCAGTTCTCCATTAAAATTCAATTTTCACGTCAAGAATTCTTAACAAATCTTGAATTCAAATTAAAATTCAGTAAAATTATAGAGATTTTGATAGAAAAAGTAAAACTAAATTTTGATCCACACCGAGTGGGAGATTGACTTTCTTAATTAAATTTAATTAACCTGATTTTGAATTATTAAAATTATTTGGAAAACATACACATTCAAAGTTTATAATCATTATAAATAACAATTGATAGCAAATGATTTGTCTTATATGAATTCTAAAACAACATATATTGACTACTCGTGAAAGTAATTTGTTTACAAAGTAATTTGAATATTTTTTGTTGCAAATAACTGGATATTTTGATCATTTATATAACGTGTAAGTGAAAATTTGATCATTATATATGAATAAAAATTTAAATATATTTTTGATTGAATAAATTATAAAAGTAAGCATTGCTATGTATATTACTTTTATTTTGTTTACCCCAACCTAGCTTATATAAAAAAATTTCTCTAAATAATACAAACATAATATTCGTTAGTGCCAAAATAGAAATTTGTAAATTATTTTATATATATTTTCACCTATCTTATTAAAAGGGAAGATTTAGACCTTTTCATGTGTGATTTTTTAAAATAAGCATATTTTAAAAGTGTTATTAAATGTATCTAATAAATTAAAATAACTCTGGTTACACACTTACATATTCCAACAAAGATATTAGAATATTCTAATATTCTTTTCACTTAAAAACTATCAAAATTATAAACCAACACAATTTAAAATCATCAATTTTTAGCAAA
>OVAN01013808.1:0-12541 GCA_900406275.1 Anastatica hierochuntica | reverse complement strand
TGTAAAAATAAAATTTTTTCAAGCAGAGGTATTTTTGAAAAACAGACAATAGAAAGATGTATTTTTGTAAGTCTCCCAAAAATTTAAATCGATAAATCAAATAATCGATCTTGTTAATAAGTCAAAAACAAATAAATTAAGTCGATAGGAAAAATATAAATCGATAGATTAAAAAATCGACCTTGTTAATAAGTCAACAACAAATAAAATAAGTATACTAAGAATAAAAAATGTCAATAAGGAAAGAAATAAATCGATGAAAAAAAGTCAAAAGTATAAAAAGTTGACTAAGAAAAAAATCAATCAACCCAAATATAAGTCGACTGTTTTAAAATAAGTCGGTGGAAAAAAATAAGTCAACAAAAAAGAAAAATAAATCGATAGTTAAAAAAATCAGCTTTATTAATAAGTCAACTTTAAAAAATAGGTCTACCAAGAACAAACAAGTCGACAAGAAAACTTATAAATCGATGAGCAAAAAATTAATAAGTCAATAGCTTAAAAAATCGACTATGTTATAAATTAACCAAGTAAAACATAAATCGAATGTTTTAAAATAAGTCGATTAAAAAAAAGTCAACATATGTGAAATATAAGTCAGAGGTTCAAAAAATTGATTTTTTAATAAATCGACAAAAAATAAAGTATATCTACAGAAATTATTAAAAATAGAAAATTTATTTGATTTATTAGTTAATATTATATAATTTTAAATACTTTGCTCATAATAAACATATTAAATATTTTCATTGATTTTAAAAATTATTAATTCACTAATATTTTATATATTTTAAAATTTTTTATTTAAAGTTCAGAAATTAAATTTGTATTATTCTAAATTATTTTTAAATAATACTTAACTAAATAAATAAGGGTATTATAATAATTTTTCAATGCAAAAAGACTAATTTTCAAAGTACTATAAAATTGAGTATATATTTCAAATGTCTTAAAATATTTGGTGTATTTTACAAAATCCCCCAAACAAATACTAAAATTTAATATCCATTAAAATTAGAACAAATCACAAATACTAAAATTTTAAGAGTCGTATATCTGTTCTAAAATATATAAAAAATACATGTATATAGATGATTAAATCTCTATAACATTGTCTAAGTAATATCTCTATATACAAATTCAATTAATCTTGTTCATCGTATTACTTATAAAAGTATAAATTAAGAAAAAAAGATTTATATAAAAATGTAATTTTCTGTTTAAAATTTTTGTTGTTTTCATATCATTTAACTAATTTGAAAAAGTACGATTAACAAAGAAAATAATTTGAAAAACTACATAGCAATTATTTCATTTATGTTTGACTTGTTTGTTTATAATAGGTAAAGAGAAATTTTAGCAAAAACATTAGTTTTTGAAAACAATTTTGTATTGAACAAAATAGATTGAATATCCACAAATATCTGTAAATTTTTTGGATATCAATTTTTCCGAATATTTATATTTTTCAGAGCAAAACAAATATTAAAATTTTTATACCCGGTTAAAAGAGAGCAAATCTGAGAGAGGTTTGTGGCCTAGTGGCCAAAGCGCTCATCTCATCCTTCCGGGATCGAGTGTTCGAGCCTCCGGACGCACGATGTGCGTGTTTGGCCCTGTGTGAGGGGCTATGGGCTACCGGATCGGTCCGTTGTGATCCGGACCCCTCGTATGTAAGTGGTAAAATTTCCGGTAGTAGGGTAGAGTCCCCGGGCCGCCCCGTTGTGGCCGGTCTGCCAACAAAAAAAAAAAAAGAGAGCAAATCACAAATATTTAGATATTAGTAATTAGATAATCTTTTGCATATTTGTTTGGTAAACAATTGAGATGGACCTAAAACGGCGGTGTTTTAATTTATCGACGTTACTCAAGAATCCAAGACATTATTAATGAAACATAAAACCAACGACCTACCAGAGAGATTCCCAACTCAAAGGCACTGAATCCACGATCGGATCGTACTCCATGGAATCTTTCGACATGAGTTCAATGGCCGCCACTATCGGCGTCTCGGTCGCCGTTCTCCGTTTCCTCCTCTGCTTCGCCGCGACGATCCCTGCGTCCTTCGCGTGGCGTTTTGTCCCGAGTCGACTCGGAAAACACATCTACTCAGCTGCTTCAGGAGCTTTCCTCTCTTATCTCTCCTTTGGCTTCTCCTCCAATCTTCACTTCCTTGTACCCATGACTATCGGTTATGCTTCAATGGTGATCTACAGACCAATGTGTGGACTCATCACTTTCTTCCTGGGTTTCGCTTATCTCATCGGCTGGTAAAAACTCAAGCTTTTACCCTCTTAAAATCTTCTTCCTTTTGCCTGACCCAGATCGAGATTCTGTGTGTAGTCATGTCTTTTATATGAGTGGCGATGCTTGGAAAGAAGGAGGAATCGACTCTACTGGTACTCTTTGATTTTACATTTTGTTTGAATCATGGTGGAGCCCTGTTCTGATTGTGATTGTTCGAGAGTGAAATTATTGGTCAATTTTGGAGATTAATTCGATAGTAAGAAGCTGAAGCTGAAGTTTGATTTGTAATAAATGTTACTTAGGAGCTTTGATGGTGTTAACGCTCAAAGTGATTTCGTGTTCAATAAATTACAACAATGGGATGTTGAAAGAAGAAGGTCTCCGTGAGGCTCAGAAGAAGAATCGTCTGATCCAGATGCCGTCTCTAGTTGAGTACTTTGGTTATTGCCTTTGTTGTGGAAGCCATTTCGCTGGCCCGGTTTTTGAAATGAAAGATTATCTTGAATGGACCGAAGAGAAGGGGGTAAGCATTTTTCCTTCTTTCTTATTCCCCGGTCTTTATCTTTATTGAAAAAGAGAGTTTGTTTACTCGGTTAGTTTATTGTGTGTGGATTTTCAGCTTTGGGCTATTTCTGATCAAGGAAAGCGACCATCGCCTTATGGAGCAACGCTTCGAGCTCTATTTCAAGCTGCAGTCTGTATGGCTCTGTATCTCTATTTAGTACCTCAGTTTCCGTTAACTAGGTTCACTGAACCAGTGTACCATGAATGGGGATTCTCGAAAAGATTTGGTTACCAATACATGGCTGGTTTCACGGCTCGTTGGAAGTATTACTTCATATGGTCGATTTCAGAGGCTTCCATCATCATCTCTGGCTTGGGATTCAGTGGTTGGACCGATGAAAGAACTCAAACAAAGGCGAAATGGGACCGTGCAAAAAATGTCGATATTTTGGGGGTTGAGCTTGCCAAGAGTGCGGTTCAGATTCCGCTTGTGTGGAATATACAAGTCAGCACGTGGCTCCGTCATTGTGAGTAATAATGCATATGAGGAGATCCTAGAGATTTCAATATCTTACACACATTTTAACTGTTTCTTGTGTTTTAATGTAGACGTGTATGAGAGAATTGTGAAGCCCGAGAAGAAAGCAGGTTTCTTTCAATTGCTAGCTACGCAAACTGTCAGTGCTGTTTGGCATGTGAGTGCTCCTTCTTCCCTTGCCTTTTTTTCCTTCTGCTGAATTCTCGAAATCGTGATTCACATGTCAGGAAACGAGTGCTCCTTCACCGTTTAATTCTCGATGTTGATCTTGATGTGAGTTTATTTTGGAGTCTTGAGAGTTGCGGTATTTAAGTTATTATGCCATTAAAGAAACCGATTTTATTTCTCCTCGCTGTGAATTATGCAAAAAGATTCAATATTTTTGTACCAGAAAAACTAATCAAAATCTCAACTTGTTTTTTGTGCAGGGTCTGTATCCAGGATACATTATATTCTTTGTTCAATCGGCATTGATGATTGATGGTTCAAAAGGTACGATACTGGGCTTCATCTTTCGTTAACGTTTAATCCAATCCTGTAAATGATTATCACGTCATCTCTTTCTATAAAAACTGTTCGTTTTCCATTGAGCAGCTATTTACCGATGGCAACAAGCAATACCTCCGAAAATGGCAATTCTAAGAAATATTATGGTTTTCATCAATTTCCTCTACACAGTATTGGTTCTCAATTACTCATCTGTCGGTTTCATGGTATAAACTATTCCCTCCATTGTCTCACGTGTTGCAACGGTTTTATTTATTTCAAGGTCTCACCTATCTTTTTCTGTTGGGTAACATTCAGGTATTGAGCTTGCACGAAACAATTGTCGCCTATAAGAGTGTATACTACATAGGAACAATCTTGCCTATCGTTGTGATTCTTGTCGGCTACTTAGTCCCTGTGAAGCCTGTGAGAGCAAAGATCCGAAAAGAAGAATAAAGACTGTTAAAACCAGTTCTTCTTCACTTGGACCGTTTCTGTACTAGACAGAGGAATGCGATATGAGTTCATTATTCCAAATTTTGACCAAATCTCCAAATTTTGAAGAAGAAAGATGGATGCTTTATGATCTGTTTCTCTCCACCCATTTGTTTCTTCACTCGTCTGAACCAAAACTTTGCTCGCTTCTTCACTCGGCCCTGGTAACATAACTCATCTGCAGAAATGTATCCCTCGTCCATTCGAAGGTAACATACCGAGCCAGGACACCAACCTACTCATCTCTTTCTTCAAGGCCAATCTGGTGGTGCATTAAATAGGCCAATGGGGTAGAAAATGCGAAGGCTTTACTGCAAAATTAAGGGAATCGTCTGATTTGTTTCACCGCTTGGATGAATCAACCTGTCTTATGTTTGTAGTACCTTGGAGGGAATCCATCAGCCTCTTTGGATTTTCCTTAGATCACCACATTTCCGGTTATGGGTATGGAGGGAGCTCCTGTGCTTGCTAGATCATGAGTGAGGCAAAGATAATGCATATGGTTGAAGGTGAGCTAGATAATAAACATGTATCTAACTCTCCACTCCCAACTTTCATAGAAAAATCTTTGAAACAAATCACATAAACATGCACATTGCCTCCTGGACACAAAGGAGTCACTTCACCTACAAGAAAATGTACCACCTCTCCATTTCTGCCGCTAGGGTTATCTATTTCTTACTCCACTCTCAGCCCCTATGCCACTCTTTTTCTCTGCTATTACAACAACAGCTAGTATCTCTACGCCTAGTTCCACCATTTTTGCTACTACTTCAAATATTAGCTAGAGATAACTTGAGAGCAAGTCAATATTATTCTAGCAAATTAACATCATTACTATATATATATATATATTTACAATACGTGGTGCTAACAATGCTAATCATTAGATATATGAACCTTATGGTCTTGTACCAAACACAACTCAATAACGTCATTTTGTATAGAATTTGTCATGGTACCAATACAATCTGTTCTGGTGAATCAAAAGTAACGTTTTCGCACTAGAATTTCTGTGATCTTTGTCTCAAAAAAGTTCATGGGAGTTATAATTGTCCTTTCTTTTTCTTAGAATTATATAGTTATAAATTGTTATGGTTCTACGACAAGATATTTTAGAGAGAGTTTGGTGACCTTTGGGGTCAAGTGTTTTGTCTTTCATGGTTTGTCTCTTAGCTTCTGAGATTTATGATCAAGTTTAGAATATTTCAATTTTTTTTTATATAAGTCTTGATTTCCCATATAATTCTTTTAGTATTCCCACGAAAGATGATAAACGCTCATCTTCAAAAACCTCCTTAAGCTACATGGGATGTCCTTGTACCACTTAATAAGATAGACGCTTGTAGCCTCACTTCTTTATCATGAACCATCTACTTTTATTCTTCAAAAAATCAAAAATGTAAAAGCTCTGCAACATGACCAAACATAGATGGTCGGTCATTTTGTTCCCTCTTGTTATATGTTTTCTTAAATAATGGCTATTTTTGCATTTTTTTTCTCGCCGAATCCTTTTCATTAAGAAAGCGGTACAAGACTCTTCTTCTAGGGAGAGAATAAAATAACATGCCGGTCTTACAAGGCTAAAAGTAATAAAACGTGCTATATAGTTGCAAGTGCAACAATAGACACGAGAAGATAACGGTACATCCAACAAGTACTATAAGGTAAAGAAGTTATATGCTCCATCTCTAGTGCATGCAGAAAGTCGAAAGTTCCTTGCCAACCAATTAAAAAAAACAATGCCACGGTCGAGACTCGAAGGTCTCTGTGATTTTGAAACTCCATGTTTGCGCCGGAAGTGCCGAAACACTAGGCCCCTGAAAAGGGTGGACACGAACAGGACGAGAGAGACCTCTCGCGGCCCAAAACCCTTGAATATCAATGTCCTTGCTAGACTTAGGAAGATTCGTGAAGACCATCGAACGCGAAGCGATATCTAAGATAAGGAAAATTTTCTCAAAAGGAATAAATATTTGAATAGTGGACATCCTTCTGTTTTTTATCTTTAATGCTTAGAGATTTGAACATATAGACTGGATAATAGCTCGACACTTCTACTCACGAAGAAACTAGCCGGAATATTGGATAACAGAAGATTTGAAAATCCTGGCTCGAAAATCCGTTCCATACTGGAGGAAGTAGAATGATCATCTGATTTGAAATAAATTTGATCCTCAATATTGCATCAGAAAAGATAAGATCCCTAAATGGGCTTACTAGACCCAAACCTAGTAAGCTTTCTTCTCCCATCGGAGAGATTGGAGCCTCTACGACGGTTGTGACTTCAAAACGACGACCCTGACGGCGGTTGAGACCAAGCATACCCTTCGGCCACCATCAAAACTGTGATGGAGCAAAAGAAGTTCATCCTTATTATCTTTTAAGGTAAAGAGTTCAAATTCAATGCTTCCTCCTCTCCATTAAATGTTTTGTACCATATATTATTACTATATTCTTCTTCCAACATTTACTGTTTTTTTATTTGTTTTAGTTGCATTTTATATTTGTTCTCTTTTATACTTTTTAATCAAACTAATTTAATCATTAAAGAAAACTAGAACTTATGCCCCTAGTAAAGTAAAAGTCATATTTAGTAATCTTAATTATTTAATTTGATTTCAACTTATAAAATATTTTACAATCTTTTTCTTAATACAAAATTTTTTTTATAATAATACATATTTTATTAACATAGATTTTTGTTTAATATATAACCAAAAGAATCTAATTTAATGGTACGCTTATAACTTTAACTTATTTTATATTAAAATGTAACTTCTATTACATAATTATTAACTTAATCACTTCACAATACTTTATATTAATTATTATAAAAATGCCACATATAATTTTTTTTTCTGCGTCCGCCCCTAACCACAAGCACAAGAAAAAATAGCAAAAGGAGACTGAAGGTTGGAAGAAAAAGGCAGCTAAAAGAGAACGAGGATGGACACCGATGGCCACGGGCACCGCCGGCGTCAAAGAGAGATATCCATTTTGAAATCTCAATAACTAAGTTATTTTTGCATTAAACCTTTTAAATAACTAAAACTGATATACTATTATTTTATTTAGCTGTTTTTAGTTATGTAAGACTAAATTCAGCTTAGTCGTGTTAGATGTAATTCAGTTTAAGTTATCAAAGAAAAACTTTGTTTAAAAAAGGTGAATTTTTTTAGAATATCCCTAATAGATATATTCTGAAATATTTCTAAAAAATTGATTCCATTTATGTGATATTCTTTAATCTCATTATGATTTAAACCGTCAGTTTTATAATGTTGTTTTATGGTCTTCGTAATTTTTATAGAGGAAAAATATCACAAAGAGACAAACTTGTCTTCTCAATTATACAAATAGCTACCTTGTTCTATTTAGACACTTTTTTACTGTTCATTTTTCTGAAACCCCAAAGAGCCCCTGAACCTAACCATAAATACTAACTCTGGTTTACAAACCTAACCACAATTTTTGCTAAATATCGAATAAAATTAAATGTTTTTTAAAATTTATTTCACACAATCTTTTTTTCTATTTCGTATCAAGATCTCCCTTTTTCCTATTTTTATCTTTCAAACCCCGTCAGAGGAACTTTACGAGATTTACGCCGCCAATATTCCGTCCTTAACAAACGAGATTTCCCCCCCCCCACCCCGACAGTTAATCGTTGACACTAGATTTTATCATCCATGGCGTTTTTGTCGTCGTCGTCCAAGTTGTCATCTGTCTTTCTCATCCCTTTATTATTTGCAGATCTATAACCGATTATGCTTGAGTTTGGCTAAACTCTTAATTGTTTCGTCTTTGAAGATGTATGTTCATTGTGTTATAGCAGTTGGGGTTGCCGTCAATTTATGTTTGTTGGTTTCGTATAATAGATTTGGGATCTTACGACATTTTGCATCTCAGAATAGTCATCCCCCCACCCACGATTTTTCAAGTAATTATGATCTGTAATATCTTTTACTTATCCACCACATATCATTTCAGTCATCAGTCACACTGAAATAATGGCTATCTTTTACTTATCCACCACATACCCAACACAATTAAAACATTATCTAAACAATTACATCCATGATATTATTTAATGTATAAAGACCAACATGAGAAAACGTTTTCCATATTATTCTATCTATGACATTATCCACGATATTATTTAATGTATCAAGACCAACATGAGAAAACGCTGTCCATATTATTCTATCTATGACATTATCTAAATAATGTTTCACAATCACTCTCTAATCATGGCTATTTACGACATTGTCTACGACGTTTAGTGGATATATCGTAAGCCCAACTCAAGTCAAACATTATCCAAACAATTGTATCCATGAAATTTTGTATAAATATGATGGAGTCAATTTATCTATCCATATAAGAACATCAACACCAAAAAAAAATTTAACATTCATTATAATCATTTAATGTTTTTCAATATATCATGTCATATGTGTTTATTCACAAGAAGAAAATTGTAATTTTTCAACGTCATTTGTTTTAAATACGGTCAACCGTATATTATATTGATTACTTGTGGAGTGTGTTTCATGTAATTTATGCAACTCACATCATACAGATTTTTTTTGATGTGAAGAACTCATGGGTTCTTTTGGCCCTGTATGGATATACATGAAAGTGGAATGCTAGATAATGTTGAAGAAAAGGATTAAGTCATATGGGCAACTAACGGCACAATTCATTCTTTATCCTTTTTATTAATAACATTACCTTATGCTGCAAACACACTTACTATTGCTGCAACGTTAATGCAGATACCTCCAGACAACAAAGATCTACCATTTAATGTTCTTTGCAAAATTGCAAGCTATGTTGCAGAGGACGGCATAGACAAGTTGAAAAGTTGGTTCTGGGATGGACCAAGAGGCAAAGCCATTATACTATCAGACGTTTTCATGTCCAGAGGACGTCTCGACAAGGTGTCCTTGCTTGGTAGTCTGATCCCATTTCATACCATTACCATCTGTTTAAAAAATGTGCTAGGGTGAAGAATCCATACGCCCTTTATGTTGAACTCCTACGTCTCGCATGCAGTCTCTGTAAAACTGAATTTTCAGTCTGCATATTAGGTGATATCAAAGAACTACACCCACGTGCCAGACTGACATAAATTTTCCTCAACATTTGTGCTGGGTTGTAATGTGAAAATACTTATGTTCATTTTCAGTCATGTTATAATTTTTTTGAAACTGACAAAATAACTGCGCAGCTATTATACAACATCAAAGTTGTTGCTCCCAAAAAAGAGGATTCATACCGAAACAATTGGAGAGTCTGTTATTTGCCTAGTTGTCGTTGGGTTAACAATGTTAATGACCAACCTGATTATTGCGGTGAATGTGTTCTGATATATCTTTCTTGTGCTATTTGTAGGTTGTGTTAATTTTTATGCCAAAATTTTTTTCGTAATACAAAACATTAGACTGTCGATATTACAGCTCTGAGGCTCTTAGTTCTAAAATAATCTTTTAGAATTCTCCTTCTAATTGCGTGCGCAATTTACTAACTGCATTATACAACTTGATACTCAATATGTCCACCTATGATTGCTCATAGTTGGAATTTTTTATCAATTGTCCACATATTATGCCAACTTCTTATGACAATAATATATTCAGTTATCATATCAACTCAATATTTATATGTACAAGAATAATTAGCACCGTTTATTTATATATTATTCACGGTATTTTTCCATTATATGGCCACCAAAACACTTGATTGATCGCTTCAAAACCATTGAACTACTCATATTGACAGACAAATATGAGCATGAATAAGCATCCTTCTTACTTACAGGTCATCCCTGAAATTTATGGGGCTATAAACTTTTATTGGCTTGAAGCAAGTCTTTCAAGACATTAAGAAGTCAAGAGTGATCAAAGACTATGGTGGAGCATCAAGAGTGTTCAAAGACTTCATATCAAATGACAACTTAAAAGGCTAAATTCTAAAACACTCTCTATTCTTTTAAGCTCATTTCCTAAAGCTCAAATGATACTATTAATGCTCCATGATTAAAATGACTAGCTTGATTCTCACATTGGCATGCTCATTTACTTTAAAATGTTCCTTACATCCCATGACATATACTTTAAATTTTTTCTTTGAATCTTTGTTTGAAGGTTCAGTGGGAAGGAGTAAAGCTTGATTAAAACAAGAGTCACGATCCTTAAAGTCACGAGTCACGGTCCTTAAAGGAGAGGAGTAGCTTGATTAAAACAAGAGTCACGGTCCTTAAAGTCACTCTATGTCCTCCCTGTTCATATATTATGAAGCCAAAGCTTGGATAAAAGAGCTAAGAAGTTGTCTCTCCTCAAATGCTTAATGGACTTCAAATCTCATTTAGAGCTAGCAGCAACATAGCTGCACTTCAAGGTCAATATCTCTTCAACCATAAGAATTTAGGTAGCAAAACAAACTTTCATGGATTACCAACTCAAAAAGGAACCATGATGAAGTGGTTTTGCATCCATATATGCTCAGAAGAAGGAGATATAAACTTTAGAATCAGACAGAGCGAACAGCGATATAGCTGGACTCTAAGGTCAATATCTTTTCAACCGTAAGGAATTAGGGAGCAAGGAAAATTTTCATGGATTCCAAACTCAAAGGGGAACCATGAAGAATTGGTTTTGCATCCATAGCTGCTCAGAAGAATAAGATATGGATCTTAGAATCAGACAGACGTTTGGCGCATCTACGGAAAGTTGGCTTGCAAGTTCAGACCAAGATCAGTCCATTCAAGCTAAGGAAGCATTCCAGTCATCCTTGAACTTCAAAATCACACTCTTAAGAAGCTATATCAAGAAGAATCATCTCCAAATCCCCAACCAAATGGGAGATCAAACTTATTTATCAAAGCTGGTCCGGAAGAGTCTCTATTTGAAACCATTAAAGATAAGGAAAAGACTTACCACGTCAAAGCTCTTCAAAATGATGTTCAATCCAAGGAATATGACTAGAAGGACATGATGGAAGTTAGGTATGAGCTTTGTAACAAGAAGAAGTGGCACACAAGAAGGGAAAGTTGAGTAATATTCTCACACTTCAAAATGTGCTAAGGAGAACCATGATACTTTGGAGGTTCAAGGAACAAGTTCAGGTTCTTTGGCTGTAAGTAAAGGTCTCTTTCCCTAAATTACATCTTGTGATTTGCACTAAGATGATGTTAAGAGTGGTTAAGAAGTTGCCTTAGGATTGTTTAAACATCTAGTTGAGTGCTTGTCTTGATCCCATGCCCACTAGAGATTATTATTGTCATCCTCTTGGTATGTTTCAATCCGGTTTGATGCCTTGTCTTAATGTCTCAGCCTTATCATCTCATTAACACTCATTGCATCTAGTAATATGTCTAGACCTTTTGCATTTATGCTTGGCTAGAATCACTAGAATGTTTCTAAATTCTTGAATTATTGCATTCGGATTGAATTGAACTTTATGATTGTGTTTATGATTGGAAATTCTTTATTGCATCTCTCTCATTAGTCCTTCAAAGTTCTATTTAGAATATTTGTAAGAGTTGTGATGAGTTATCATAGCATGTCATCCGATGCATTTAACAAAGAGTTTGATATTTAGAGAAGTGTATTGCATGATCTTGTCATTTTAGATCATGGCTTTTTATCTCTTTTAAGCATTGGTGTTCAGTCTTGGAGTGTTCCAAGTTCTGAACCAATGTTGGTGATCTAATGTTTTTCCATGAGTTGTGTAACTTTAGGTACAAAAAATGCTAAGAAAGCATTCAAAACCGTGGATTAAAGAAGAAGATCATTGCCCATTTCCAAACACTCATGGACAAGGTCCATCGCCTACAAAGAAGAGTAGAGAGAGTGTATGGTATAATGGAGAAAAAAATTCCAATCAAGATGGAAAATCAAAAGAAGACCTGATGCAATACAGGATGCTCAAGAGGCTGAACTGGATCTAAGTGATAGTGAAGATGAGGAGAATATGGACAATGGGCTGGAAAAATCGACTAAAGAGTTAGAAGAAGGATCCGATCCCTTTATTCTATTTAACGGACCAGTTATAAGATCTCAGACAAAGAGGCTTCAAGACCACATTTCTTTATTGGTTTATNTTTATTGGTTTATTCTGAACCAAATCAGATTGAAGATCAAGAAGCAAACCAGGAGTTAACCAAGTTTTATAATTATGTCGAGTTTGGCTTGGTTTAATCGAAGCATATAAAAGGCTTTTATTTGGGTTTTTAGACTTAGGTTTTTATTTTAATTTGGGTCT